>MQRK01180700.1:8266-19615 GCA_001938485.1 Girardia tigrina
TACGGGAAGCCGCGGCGATTCGGACAAGACACCGTTACTTAGCAATTCTCCTAATTCTGGTCGACAATAGACCAACCGATCCGTCCCGCCGAGCGACGATTTCCCGCACGAGAAACGAGTGCTTGCCTTCACAGCCCGATCTAGAGGCCAGTATCCGAGACAAATTGGACGAAAAAATATTTACGGCGCTCTAAATCACGAGAATGGAATCTTTGGAAAATGATCAAATTATGCGATTCTACGATACATAAAGGAGCATCACTTGTCTACGGAGGCAGATGTGACTTTAATGGTAAAGTAAACATTTATTATTTCATATTATGTAAAACATAATTACTGATTCATTCATCAATAGTCTGAAATATTCAAACAGGGTACTTTATTTTAATATAATTTCTGCTAGGGTACTTTATGGAGCCGTCTATACTCATTTATATAGAGGATAGAAATCACAAAAACTTAAAATTTTCGGATGATAATTATCGATGGCACTATGCTTGCAGATTACTGCTGGTTGCTGCAAATTGATACCTCAAACAGAAAAACCAGGGTCATCAAGGGTAGATACAAACTCAAGAATTATGAGACGATAATTTGCTGACTGTTTTCAAAATCAAATGGACGTTCAACGAGGAAACGATATTATATATGTAATTTTCGAGAAAAGAATACACTTAAAAACTGCATACTACTGCATATAATATTGTGTAGCCCTATGTAAGCCAGAATGCTTCGAAAATTTTCAAAAATTCAAAATTTAGGAGTATTTTCATAAAAAATAACGTTTCATTTGATTTTATAATTTTTTATTTAATTTGTTGACTATTATTACACATTCCTATAATTTGTATGTAATCCTTCCGATATTTCCATATATTTCTGATATTTTTTTTCCGATATTTTTCACCGAAAAACGAAGTGTCCCAACCAATTTGAACGGTAGTGTATTTCGAGAACCTGGGTAAAGCGCAACACGAAGTCCCAGCGTTACTGAGAAAAATAGAATATTTGTTAGAGGTCGAAGAGCGGACACGGATTCCTTTGCCAGTTCTCCGGGCACAGCAACCGTACCGCTTGTCGCTCATCAAAGAAAAACCGGAGCTACTGGAACAGTCCACCCGGGGATCGGACCAAAAGGACGTTGGCGACCATTAAGAGATATCAGAGGGAGCTAGGAGTGTTGGCAAATAGCGGAGAAATGAGGATTGAGTGACATGAGATGATTGTACCAATAAGATTGAAAAATAAAGAGAAGTGAAACCAAAGAGATGAATAAAAAAGAGAAAAAGTAAAAGTTAAAACGAACGTAAAGGATTGAGTTCAGATAATGAAATTGTACCTCTAGAAAATTGCATTTCTTCTTCAACTGAAAGAATCCAAGTTTATTTACAAAACCAACTCATCAACAATATTGAGTGAAATTTACACAGTCATTATTTGAAAGAAGACTTAATATTTTTTTACGATCGAGCTTGACACAGTAACTATTATATTTTTTTCCCTTATAAATAATTGACCTGTTTATCCATGTTCCTATGTTGTTGTGCCTTCTTTTTTCTGTCTTTGTTAATTATTATAATAGATTTAATATTATACAAAGTAACGTTTTATTATTTATTATTTCTTAAAAAAGAAAATAAACACTGGTAGATTGTAGACTATTGATAAATCAACCAGTGTTCTTTTATAATAATCTTACTTTAATCCAGCTGACACTTATCTTTCTTATCTTGTGTACTCCTATCTGTATCTTCAACTTACACTTTTATGTTTTATTTTATTGTAAAATCTCGGATCGAGATTTCAATGGTACCCGGAAGAATGTAGCGGTCGAGAGTTCACTTCTACACTATACATGCAGTTATATAGGAGTATTTTCATAAAAAACGTTTCATTTGATTTTATAATTTTTTATTTAATTTTTTGACTATTACAAATTTCTATAATTTGTATGTAATCTTTTCGATATATTTATGTTATATAGCAATACACTATGACAAATATTTGATACATATGGCTTTTCTGCGAAAACCAGGTACGAAAACAAACCAGGTTGAGAAGAAAATAATAATCATGTGTTATAATCATTAGAGATAGACAATATTTCTATACAGAAAGGAATAAATACCAATTCAGTATAATTGAAAATCTTTTTATAATAATTGTTCCTTAAAGTATCATGCTTTCCTCTAAGAATTTCCTCTGAAAACCCAAATCTGTCAACTGATTTGAAATTGATTTATTTAACATTAATTTTTATATCGTTGACCAAGCTCATTCTCCTATTCGACCTTTTACAAACACACCAACTTAATTAACAATCGATTCAGTTATATAACTCATTTTTATGACCATTACTATCTAAAACAAAGAGAACTTAAAACATTGCTCAGGATTGCGAGCCGACGATGATAGTTAAGAAAAGACATGATTTCGAATATCATATAATTTAGATAACGTTTAGATATCTGTTTAGATAACGTTGACATGTTTATGCCAAATGTTTTCGGTATTCCATATTTTCCAAATCTTTTGATTTCATTTTAGAGAGCATACCTGCAAATAAATTTCATCCTTGCTTTCTTAGATTTCTATATAAATCTTATCAGTAATAAATATCAATTTGATTTTTTATAAATTTAACGTCTGTAATTTGGTTTAGAATAATTTTTCTGATGTATAATATATAATTGTAAGTGCATTTTTCATAATTATTATTTAATTTAAATATTAAAATGAATTTTCTCATTAATTTACACTTAAATTATCCCAGGTTTGTGAATAATTTTCCCGTACGAAAAATATATATTCCGACAGTTTCAAACGCGCATCCTTCAACCCGAGGTCTAGGGACTATACCAGCTCTCTATCTCCAAAACTATTTTGTCGAAAATTTTAAAACAATCGAAACACCCACTTCACGAGATTGAATCATCAATGGACAAAGTTAAAAATACTTCCCGCATTGAGGTCGAAAATTTAGTATGTCGGTCGTTAGATGCGGTTAATAGGTTCAACCTGGTGGTTCAAAGCTTGAACCAAATTTCGGCAATTATATTAGCTTTGGGTTAGGTTTTGAAAATTGTTTTGAAGCTCAATAACATTATTTACAATCGCAGTAAGGGCGAAGATCAACAACAGATTTCAAAGAAATCCCTTCCGGAACAAATTTGTCATTTTATTGTGAATAAAATAATCTGCACCAGTTTTTCTATTTCTAAGGGCGATCGCATTGCCCAAATTTGGTGAAACCGCCACATAATATTCTTTCCATGGTGAAGAATACTGAACTTAGCAGATGAAGACTCATTGAACTATATAAATGGAAACCTATATGACTCAGATAGAGATTTTCGGAATTCTGAGGATTTATCATAAGACTGAAATGACTTGGATAGAGATTCTCTAAATTCTGATAGTACTACAAGAACAAAAATTATTAATTAATCAAATAAAACGGTGTTACAGAAATTTAGACCAGTACCTTGAATTCTTAAAAGTAGGATGGTTTATAGCGTGGTCTTTTTCAGTCGATGAATTCGTTGATGACTGTGAAATCGATGAAGACGGTTACGATCTTTAAAATTACTTTATTGATTAAAATGGTTAAATTTGACGAATTAAGCATATTATTATATAAATAATGAAATTACGATTGAACTTAGAATCAAACTAATAAATCAAAAAAAAATGCATCCATGCTTTATGCGGGAAGAACTTCACTTGGCAAAAGATACAGTCACGAACAGAGAAGTTGTTTGGTTAAGTGGTTTAGATTACACTTTATCGAACTTCAGTAACCAAAGATATCACTTAAAAGCTGAATCAATACAGGATCCGGTGATGCAAAAAGGGCCCACAATTTTGAAATCAATCTCGAATTCCATCATAGATTATCAATGCCCCTGTCGAAAAGAACCTAGCAAGAAAAACCCTATTTGATATGGGCCTATAATTTTGGTTTGATAAACTATCTATATGGTTCTATTTGTCGTTCTATAATTTTAAATAACTGGAAAAAGCATTGAAACACAAGCATAAGAAACAATATTAAATTCGAATAGAGATTAATTATTAGAAAAAGTTTTAATATATATTTACAAATGAAAAGTTTAAGTTGTAAAGTTGGATTTATTCTGAAAAATTTTCATTTATTGGTATAAAAATTGTGTTACCTATAACATGGAATTTAATCTAAATTTAAATAAAAATTTGAAAAATGTTTCACTTTATGATTTTTTTTAATGCACACTTTTGAGATGTCTTATTCATCCATTTAAATATTTCTTGCGAGATTAGAACGGTCAAAATAGTGAGTTAAATGAGAATTTATTTCGCTCGATATAGGGTAATAAAGAATATTAGAAAGTTGAACACGACAAATGATAGCTACTTTACTTTAAAGAACAAATCCATTTAAAAGACGCAATTTCTGTCACGAATGCCGTTGTTTCTTTTGTTTTATATAATTGACTCAATAGTGATATAAAAACTGAATTCTACAGTTGAGAGAATTCTGAATTGAGAGAGACACATGTAACATATCAATATAATCTTTCACTGGCAGAAGATTTAAATCCAAATGAAAATATGGAACATACATATTAGCAGCGATGGAAGCAATTAAAAATTGATTTGGAGAACAATCTGAAGAATGCCAGAAGACCAAACTGTGACAATGAAAGATTGCCATTTGTCAATGACTACAAACATTCCTTGAAACTAGCGGCAAAGTATTCCGAAACACTCTTTGCTGCCATGACGGATAATAATTAAAACCAATCATCGCTCACATTCCTCAACTACTCGATCAACACGCAGTTACTGATCATGCAGTCCTTCCAGAATAAATTACGATCACTCAATAGCCAAATCGAAGATCTCGCGCAGCAATTTATCGACTGACACCGAGGCTCATTGAGACCGAAAGACAACTGATGCTATTATTACTTTGGCAAGGCCAAGAATATTCAATAATAATCGAATATTCATCGCCGTACTATAGTGATAAATAAACTGAATTCTATAGTTGGTTTTTTTAAGAAAGTTAATATATTTATTGAACTTAATACTTTTATTGTAATATTTTTATCATTATTCAATATTGCAATGACTATTAGTAAAGGAAAATAATAATTAGATGTGTTACGAATAAGACAATATTTTATGACAGTAAAATACTAATAACTATCTGAAAGGAGACTATATTATTTCATGTGCAGAACAAAATTACAGGGAAAAATCTAAAAATTATTAAGAACTGAATGAGAAGTATTTTGTTTCTTTTAATCCAGGGACGAAAGGAAATTTAATATATTTTCATTGATATCCTAATCTCGTTAATACAAAAAAACAACTTCAGAAAGCCACAATATATTTATGGACCATTTCTTACAATAAAAACATTTTTTTCAATTATTTAAATGTAGGTTATATAAATTACACGGAAAAATCTAAAAATTATTATGAATGTAATGAGAAGTATTTTGAATTTTTTCATACAGGGACGAAAGGAGCTTTATTATCATAGCATTGGTTTCCTAATCTCGTTTATCAGATCTGTCACCGAAAATAAAAGTAATTCATTTTCCACACAACATTAGATTCCACATCAACTGCAAACTTTGGATATAATAAAGAAACCGACTTAGTAAAGGAAAATAACAATATTACGAATGAAATTTAACTGGAGAACAATTTTACCATTTATATGGATAAATGTTGTGTTACCAAAGAAGGCAAAAATCGGTTTCCGAGTTTTAAGAATCATCATTAGAAACTTAGGTATCATTTAAATTTTGATGAGGGATTGTAAAAAACTAACTGAGGCAGATGTTTCAGTGCACGCTTAACAAACGATTTGATAAATATATATAAACTAAAAATTTAATAAAATTGTATTAGTAATAATAGATTAATAATCTAAAACAGAAAGATAAAGCGAAGATGAACAATTATGTCGAGTTGTATAAAATACTTTTTGAAATATCCGCATGGCTTTGAGTGGTCTATGAAATGGTGCAATAACCATTCCGCAAGGAAACATCCTCACAATTGTATAAACAACATTAAAAATAGATTGACAGTAATGGACAATGTCAATTTGAATATTAATTTAAAGACACATTCATTGAATAAAATGAAAGAATCTCTGGCAGTATTAGTAAAGCCACAAGTAGCCAATGTACTTAAACTTGAGAACGAAGAACATTGCTACAAAATATTCTAAAAGCAAGTCGAATTCGATGTGATCGATGAATTTATTGACGAATTGTATGCGGAAAGCAATACGTACGAGAATCGCTTACATGATAGATGATAGTGACGCACAAATTGCATTGGACCAGTTAACAATGCTCGATAATACAAAATTGTGTCGAAGCATTACCATTTTCCTTTTTTATTTTTGTGTACTCATGTAATCTAATATGCTCTTAACATAATTTTTAATTATTAGTGGTTCTATTTATAAATACTTCTCATTTTATGATTATTTTGTTTATACAGTTAATTTCGTTATTTATTCTTATTAACTCATAACAATATAAATTGACTTGTTCATGGTTTTAGCCTTATCAATTAAAAAATACTTCTATTTTTTACGATTATTTTTTATAAAGTTAATTTCACTATTTAGTATCAGTAACTCATAAATGATCTTCATTTTGCAGTGTCGAATTTTTACGGTGTTTTAATCTTTTGATGGTAAATGAGTCAATACGACGCGTTATATTTTCAGTCGCCTAGTTGTTACTAAATTCATTAGTATTACGAATTACTCATTATCTCACTTGAGTTTATAATCTTTTTTCATTAGTCAATTTTATAAAGATAATAAACGGTGTTCTATTCTTATAATTTATTTATTTCTATTCCACAATTAGTCCTATAAGGTTAATGATATATCTTTATATTCTTAATTTTTAATGCTTTAATATTCGTAAGCCGCATTTATAAAAGATTCTTATATTTATCGTCAGTCTGTTTTACACTCTTGTCGACCGATCGTCTACGGGGTGAAAATATCCTAAAATAATCCGCCAGACTTCCATCCAGTATGACAATTAAGTACTACATTAGTATATATTTCGATGTGTGATCATATACCCCTGAAACACTTTGCTTTTCTATCAGGCCTTATGTATGCTACAGATCTTAGGAGCCTGCAGGTGTTCGGAACACGATGTAGTTCACAGATGCATGGAAACGAGACACACTATAACAACATTAAGGAACTGTGGAGTGGTCGACAAATAAAATTTTATAATAATTTACTTTTTATAACGGATGGGGCTCAGAGACGACATGGTTCCCTAAGATGTTGAGTCTCCTGTCCTATCTTTAAGTCATTCTGTAAAGAAGGCGAGCAGACTTCAACATATTACAATTAGAGAAATTTTTCCGAATATTTTAGAACACTTTTATCGACAATTCAGATATTTTAAACAAGATGAAGACGAAGAATTTTTAATTGCACAATTGGCAATGCTTTCCCAAAAATTTTGGGATCCAAAATACTGGAATTTTCAAAAAATGCAATTGATATCATAACTTATTAACAAGTATGCGTGGTATCTTCATCCTGATCCTGAAAGGAAAAGAAATGGATGTTTTTCAATATGCATTTATAAAATAAAGGTTTATGCTACAATTATGGAAGTAATTTGCATTGCTTTGTTCCAAGACGTACGTTTCCTTCGTTTAAAAATGAACCACTGTGTGGTTCAAAAAAGCAAAAATTTTTTCTGAATAAAATTCACTATTTTTAAAAAAATTTGAAGTCAAAAAAAATATATATAAATAAATCAATATTTGTTTAAATAGATCACGAAAATAGATCACAAATTTAAAATGGCTTGGATTTCTGCAAATGCTGATATAGACACCCGAGGTGAGTTCGTTTACATCGCCAAATTTGCCCTTCAAGTCAAACGCTTTGACGATGTGGAATGGGCGATAATGCGTGCCACGAAAATGAATACAAAATTAACCGACACGGAAAAAAATTACTAATTATCGCTTTCAATAACCGCATTGGTTTTCACCGGGGAACGTGACACCTCATCACGAGTATTGTACAAAAAAATCCAGACAATGAAAATAGAAATTATCTGCTAATAATAATAATTTATTTTTTTAATTTTTTCTCTAATGCTAAATAAATAATTATTTTATAAAAATTTTTAGATGACAAAACGCGTATCAATATCAAAAAAAGAAGGAATTAAGAAAATAAGTGATTTTTTAAAACAAAATTATAGTACCAATAAGTATACCGTCAATGTAACTAAAAAAATCCATCTCAAAAATTTGGAAAAAAAGTTCGAAAAGATGTAGAATTTAAACGGACACGTATGGCAAAGGATATATTAGAACCTCCTGAGGTTCAAAATCTGATTTTTTTTAATATTTTATTTAATAATCGGGCACGAATTGCTCGACATTTGTAGGGTTTTGGTAAATAAAAACTTTATTTTTTAAAAATAAAATATTTCGTACTTTTATTATATATTTATATTTAATATGTATTTTTAATATGTATTTTTATACTCCGATATTCTATTACCGATTATTTAAATACATATTATTATTTATTATCTTGAAATGTGTATAATAAAATTAATTTTTATTTTATAGTATTTTTCAGTAGAAGACCACATAAACCAGAAACAAGAGACAACGAAGAGAGACGCACTGAACAACAACAAATGGAAAATAACATTTGTTGATGTTTTATATCGAAATAAACAAAAATGTTTTGAGTGCAGTTGGGGTATATTGAAAGCGATTCAATTAGCCTCCACAATATATAGAATGGTATTCAAAGAAAACATTATGATCATGTATGATTATTAAAATATTTTTTATTATAATTATTTTTAATACTTAAATCTAAAATCGCAATTTGTTATTAAATATGTGAAATCGGCAAATAAATTATCATATTTGAAGACTCATTTAAATTGGGAATCTCATCCCATACATTTGTCACGACCCTTTTTGTTCAAAACATTTTTGAAGACTCTGAGCCCCCAGTGACTATTAAGGGTTAGCCACAACCCGATTCTAGCTTAGAATATCTATAGGCTAATTCTTAATATTCGTTTAAACATTAGATTCATTTATGGGTCGGACGTCTCTCCTCGCTCAACATCTGTCTAACAGTGAAGAGTCCGGAGGACCTTCGGGTTCAAATAAAGACAGGACGGGCGATGGGCCCCCGCCTAGCGGAGCGTCGCTCGGGGATGATTTTATTCGAGTTAGAATTCTTATCATTTATTATTATATGTCTTATGTAGTGTAGAACTTATGGCAGTGTTGTGTTTGAATGCGACTTATTGCGTTTGTATGTTGTATCTTTACTAACTTATGGCGCTGTGGATGTTGTTGCGTAACTAGAAAAAGTATCGCATTAGAGCATATCATATAGGAGTCGTTATTAATGAGCACTATATTACTAGGAGATCGATAACCAACAGCAACTCCAATCAATTTTGCTCTGACCCTACCGTTTCTGCAAGTCAATTTATGACGAGTCTGTAAAGGATTCAGTTCACAGACTTCTCATCTCCCTAGGCCGAGCTATTAAAATTTGTAACTAGTTCAATAACAAAATAACTAAGGTCGTATAAAATCAGATTAACATCACTTATCTTACCTAATTACCTGTTAGAAAATTATTACAGAATTAATTGTTTTTCTAGTTCTAGACGATGGATTTGAAATAATTCTTTACTGCTTCGTATTTTATCCTCAACTATCACATTTATTATTATTTTAGATAATTTTACGTTCTATTTCTAACTATTAGGTTGTCAATATCCATTCGAAGTTCTGGTAAAATTCACAAAAAAAATGATTAGGTGTTACTTATAATTATTTTAAAGGAAATTTCAAAACGACAAAATTTCTTAACTTGAGTCCTTTCTCATTCAAGGAAAACATCTAATCCCACAAGTAACATAAGATTTAAAGAATTTTCAAACCAATAAAATTTCATAAATCTTTTCCCCTACATGGGAAACGTCCAAAATAATAATTAATACAAAATCAAAATTCAGAAAAAAAAAATCATATTTGTTTTAACTTATTAATGCATTTAATAAATCAACGAGTAAATATCAATTTTAATGTGTCGACTAATTCGGTACAGTCTATTGATCACCCGGCGTATGCCGGTATCCTCGGTGGCTAGCGTGTTCGGTAAGAACGTACGAACGGCTCCACCCAGTTAATGCGCGGGTCGAAGTGATGACCGCTTTCGAATTCGCGATCGGATATCGACCTGATGTCGATAATTATGGGAAATAGCGACTCCCCATCGCTCACTTGCGACGCATTTATCGATGGTGACGCCAGAGACATCGAGGGGACAACGGCGGGAACGACGGTCGCTTACTACACTCTCTAAAAGGTAATTTGCTTCGCAAATGTATCTAAAAATTAATTCGTTTGTTTCGGTTCATCCTTATACAAAATTAATATAAATTATTATAAAGTAAAGTCAGTACAGTAAATACATATATTTGGACAATATGAAAATAAATTTACATTTAAGTTTCTTGATTGCTGTAGTTGGTTCCCGGGGAATATCTTTCGATCGTTTTAATCAATTAATTAGCCTTGTAGTGTCTTGTCGTACGTAGTGTTGTCGTTTCGTTGGACGTTTTGTTTTATTTGTTAATTTGGGTGTGTTCCTTTATCCTTCGAATCGTTTAATCGTAAAATAGTAAACTCGTCTTCTTGTTTTAATCGTGTAATCGTTCAATCGTTTTTCGTACAATTCTTTTTTGTGTTGTGTGATTTATGTTTTTGACTATTCCTTTTATACTTGCAGGATGACACACCGGTTCCAGGTCCCGCCAATGGTCGAGATGGTCCGATTTCTCTGGATTCCTGATTGGATGGCCAAATATGTAGGTCACTTAAATTTTCGAAAAATTTTTATATTTTCGTTTTTATTATAGGTTTTGATGTCCGTGTGCCTATTCATAAACAATGTCGGTGTGCGGTCACCTGAGGCCGCGATTCTAATTTTAGAATGCAGCTGACTCAATGGGTAAATTTTAATTAGTCTTTGTACTTCAATTAATATTTTATGTTCTTTTACAGGGGTATATCTCTGCTGGGGAAGACCGCAACGACCCGCGACCGAGATCTATCTCCCGGCCATGTCAAGACCTTCCGCTGAAGGGTCGGCTGGCCCCGAAGGTCCAACGGATTGCCCTAGAGGTGATTTATTCGTTTTTGTCGGGTTTTTTAATTAACTTTTTCCTTGTTAGGGTTGCCAACTCCTCTCCGGGCGCCAGGAAGGGTGCCAAAAGAATCCCAACGCCGCAGGACCGCCCC
>MQRK01180710.1:16597-30751 GCA_001938485.1 Girardia tigrina
TTTAAAAACAACGGGGATAGTCGAGTTTGACTATCCCCACAATTCTCACTAAAGGTTTCGGGCGCAAGGGGCGTTGAGCGTGGGGAAGGGCTTCCTTCGAGTAGGCATCGTAACAATATCTTCAATATTTGACATTAGTAATGCCGGTCTTAGAGTTATTTTATTTAATTGTCTGAAATCAACACACAATCGTATTTCCTGTTTTTCATTTTTCCATTCACAAACTAGAGGAAATTTCCATGGGGATTCACATCTTTCTATGATGACATTTACTTCAAGATTTTTTAAAACTTCTTCTAATTTTTCCTCAAAATGTTTTGGTTGACGATACGGTTTCACGAGCACAGGGTTTCCCCGAGTTTCAATCTTATGTTTTGTCTATGTTGTTTTCCCAATGTACCATTTATCAGCCATAAATATTGAACAGTACTTTATAAGGACTTCCATTATTTTCTGATTAACTTTCCCATGATATACTTCTTTTAATCTTGATAATTGGATTAAATCTGAAGGACTTTCTCTAATTGCTAATATCTGTTCTGAATTATTTACCTTATCTTTCATTGTCAATTCAATTGCGAATATGTTTAAGAAATCTATTCCAGCTATGATACTTGGGTTTACGTCTTCTACTACATAGAATTCAACAGTCCTTCTAATTTCGCCTCTTTGTACATTTAATTCTATTAAACCCCGATTGTTTAGTTCTGATTCATTATCGGATATGATTTTTTATTAGTTTTCCGAATTTTTATATTATTCATAAATTTTATGATATCCCAGTGATTGTGCATCCCCATTTCCCGCATTAATTCCTGCTGGTTTCTGTTTTACGACCCATGCATTTCTTTCATTGATATATTTATCATCGTCACGGGCAATTTTCTCCTTGTCTGTCGTCTCCACCATTTCAGCTACTGGATATCGTCTGAAATATTGCTTTTTTTGGTTGTTTTTCAGATATTCTTGTCGTTTTCCAAATCGCTATCGGTTTTGATTGTATTGAGATCTGATGTGGACATTTTTCTGGCAGAAAGTGCATTTGATGCTTGGACAGTTTCGCCGCAAATGTCCTCTTTGTCGCACGCCCAACAAATCAGAGAGGGTCTTTCTCGCTGTGGCTCTCTTTTACCGATTTATGATCTTTGTTCTTAATGTGTTTTTACACTTTGGTGACCTGAGTTTCTATCAATGTTTCGCCTTCGATATTCTACCGTTTTCCATTCCTGATGGGGTTTTGCATCTCTGTATGTTTTGGGATGACATGCTGCAACTGAATTATTTGAATCCACTGTTTTTAATCTTTCCATTCTCGTAACTGTCTCTTTAACTTCTTTGGTTTCGGTTGCTCCCTTAAGGATTATTTCTTTTCTGGTGTCATAATCGCAAACCAGATTAACATGTACAAGATTTGTGAGCTCCTTTTTCGGTATCTTCTTTTCTGTAATTTGGGTAATCAGCTCATCTGTCAATTGGAAATTTTTTTCTGGGTCCTCATTGTCAATTTTTAAAAAAGCAAAGATCCTTCATCATATTCAATATTGTCTTCTTTTACCCGAATGCCGACCTAAGTTTCTGGATATAATCTTTTCCCGGTGCTGATTTTTTTCAAAAAAAATATCAAGTGTCAGAAAAACAGTTACCATTATTATTTTTCTGTTTTCGTCCATCTCCATTATTTTTCCGTAGCGGTGGAATTCCTTGATAAATTATTCCAAAGAGTTGTTTGATCTATCAAAAATCTTCGATCCAGTACTGGAAATATTCACGGCTGGCGTCGTCACCATGTTAGAAGAAGTTGGAATTTCACTTGACAAATATTTGTTAATACGATAAAAATCTGTGATCTTCTTTTGCATTTGGGATTTTTGAACCTTCGATATATTTTCCACAATTGATTGCTTTTTAAAAATAATTGCCAAATTAGATTATTTAAACAACTCTGATTTAATTTTATAAATTACATTTAATTAAATGTAACTTCTGTTAAATTTAATTAAATTTCGTCAAACCATGTCAAAGTTATATAATAAATTCGGTAATTACTTTTGAGAGAGACAACAAACTTAACAACATATGACACATCATACCAAACATTCCTCACAGTCTTTTTTCTCACAAACAAACGTTCTACAGTAATAACTACATAGAAATAAAAAACGTCATAGAAATAATGATACAAAATCGGATTAATTATAATCGGATTCAGGAGCATGGACGATTGGGTAATGGGAGTAATATTGCTGGACATATAAAGTGTTGTAAATCGGAGGTGAAAACAACTAATTTTTAAATATTGTGCAGTAATTTTAAAAATTAATGGGAAAGAGTTACTTGTGAAGCATTATTGATTAAATCACTTAATCCGTCCATTAATGTGCAAACAAGTCTCTCTTCTAATTTATTGAAAATATTTAATTAGTTATTACGCAAGATGTTTGCATAATTATCAATTTGCTATATATAAGACAGCGAAATTGTTGTTAATTCAGCCTGAAAATGGTGGAAAATCCACCGAAATATATTGCGACAATAAAATTTAAGTTTAATGGCGTTCTGGATTATAAAAGTTTGCCATTATTTTTTAAATTTTTTGTAATTGTTTTTCAGCGTTGTGATAAAAAATTTTTATTCCAATATTTCAACACACACAATTGTAACTAATAAAAATTCACACATACATATTAAATAATTGGTTGGTTTAAACCAACGAAGAAAAATCAATACAAATTCAAATCTGATCAATGATTTCATTGTTCGATTTGTGATTTGATTTTTCGAAAACAAAATTTTTGGTAGTGGAGAAATTTCGAATTTTGAATTAAAATACTTTTCGTGATATTTGTACGAAAACGGCGTAATAATATTTAACATACTAAAAGAAATAATTGATATCTTCGAAAAAAAACTTTTAACTTTACTCTAATTATTTAATATTTTTTTACTTTACTTTAATCACTTTTGAATTATTTATTTAATTATGAATTTGATTTTACTTTTAATTACTTTTTTTTAATTAATTATTTAATTTTATTAATTTATTTAATTCACTTTAAATTTATCATTTTATTTATTCTTTTACTTATTTAATTTAATTTTACTTAATTTAATTTATTTAATATTTTAATTTAAATTGGGTTCAAGTAAGAACGGCCAGAATAATGAATTATAATTACAATTTTCAATTAATAACTAATATTCTTTCTCGAATTCACATTTTTCTATTTACAAATTCAAAACTTTTTAATTTAATTAATTTTTTTATATATTCTCAAACACATTATTATTATTAAATATATTTTAAATAACTTTTTATTAAAATTGTTATTAAAGAATTTTTTAAAAAATATTATAATAATATGATATTTTTTATATACTAAAACACTATTTTTTATTTTAAATATTATTTATACTTAATTTACTTATTTTAAAGATCTGAGCATGCAATTTTAATTCTATTTACAGGAAAATAGTTACTGAAATGTTGTGTTTGTATAATTTTCTAATAAGACTAGACTAAATACTTGATTAAACAAAGAAAAACCTTTCTTATGCTTTAAGATTTCATGTTGACATACCACTGTCCATAAAGCTGTAACGGCAGCAAAATGAGAAATAATTACTTTACGACATAGATTATACAAAGCCATATAATCAGTTATGTCTTCAAGTCAGGTTACTCTTAAATTCTGGGATTTTAATCTTTCCTTGCCTACAAAATAATAATATTTATTACAACTGTGGAAAATAATAATTAATTATAATTAATTTTATGGTGTAATTCACTAATCAGAAAAAAATAAAATGTGTATGATATTGCATTTCATTAGAGGTAATGCAAGAGAAGTACACTTTAAAAGTTATACTTGACATATTTTGTCCTGATCTCCTTTACCCATTTAGTAAACGTTTTTATTTTTAGCTTTTATGAAACTTTTATAAAAATTCAAAATTTATGTATTGATACGATGGGCATGTATTAAAATTTGAACTGGGTAATTTAAAAATGAAATCATAATGTCTTGTCAAACCCGATCTTACAATATTGTATTAGTTAATGCTAGTGTTGTCGATTCGAGTCGCAACTGTGGTCTTCAAATTGACTCGACTCAAAACATTATAAAACTGACTCAAATTGACTCGTGAATCGATAAACAATATATTGGCTCGACTCGAAGAAAAATAGAACTGACTCGATTTGTGACTCCTTTACTAATTATTTCTGATTTAACTGAACTCCAATTTCTTCAATGACATTAAGATATAATAAATATTAAAATCCAATTTATAATTAATAATTGAAAAAGAGAAACATTACGTACTTGACAATAACATTGATTTTGATTTATCAACAGTTTAAATCGAGGATGAATCACAGAAAATATATGAACTTGAGCATCCAAGGTCTCATTTAGAAGATCGATACATTATTCATCAAGACGACTTTAATTCCGACGTGACTATTAATTATTTTCAATTGAATGAATAAATGTTTTAATTTAACTTTTATAAAACTTAAGTTTTTGAACTAGTATTAATTAAAAATAAAAAAATATTTTTGGTTTTTATTTTTTTAAAATGTTATATAAATTCTATCAAATTTTAGTTAAATTAAATAAATTTTGTTTAAACAATATCATTATTTTTTAATGTGAATGTTTTTCATATGGTGTTCTTGAAAGTACATTTTATAAAGATGTTAGATGTCATCCAAGATTTTGAATTGTAATCATATTTCAATTTCATTTGATCAAAATTTACTTTTTTAAATCCACGTAGACACTTTGACTTACCAACCACCAATGGATTTTCTTTTTCTCCAATAAAATTTGCACAAAAAAGGACTGTTATTCGCTCCTTGCTGAATTTTCCACCAGTTTTTGTTCATCGTTTAATAATAATGTTTTTTTTAGGTAAGCATTTAAAAAGCAATCCAGTCTAATCGCAGTTGTAGATATCCCTTTTGTCAAATTTTTCTAGTCTTTTTTTGAAATCATTAAAACTACTTTCAAGAACTACTTGATTTACTAAAATTTCTCCTCCCGCTATAGTTTGATACTTAATTCCGTCTACCTTTTTAAATCGTATAATCCAAGTTGTAGAAGCTTTAAAATTGTCAAATTTCATCTGTTTAGAAATTTCAGTTGCCATTTCTGCAAGCATAGAGTTTGAAACTGTATGATTTTGTTTTCTTTTTTTGGTGACCCATTCAAATAATAGTTCGTAAATTTTATGACTTTGTATATCAACGTGTATTGTAAATCGATCTTTCAGTTTTCCATTAACATGACTTTATTTTCCGCTGTTTTTAACAATTCATTAACAGTTCCCTTCGGCATGTTAAACTTTGAAGCTAAAAAATCTTGGCTTATACCAGGATTTTCTTTTTTGTAATTTAGCACTTCTAGTTTTTCATTATTCGTGTTTCTTTTTCGTTTATTTTTTTGATTTTGATTTTTCGTTGACATGGAATATTTGATATTAACGTAAATCAATAATTGCAAGTTGGATATAGAAATTATTATTCAATCTAAAATTATACAATAAAATAAATAGACAATTCAAAACACAAATAGCAATTGCGCCAATTTATTAACAGTTAAACAATTAAAGCAACACAACATACGACAGATATTAAAAAAATATTAATTATAATATTGATAAATTGTGGTCGTTAAAAAAAGTCGTTATTTCTAATATTTATTCTATTATTACCTTTATAATTTTAGTTTTACGGTCGTTCAATGAAAAAGTCGTTAAAAAGCGATCGTTATTTAAAAAATTAACTGTATCATTTTTTCAAATTGGATAAAATCTTTTTCAAATTGGACATTTTTCTATGAATTATAAATTTAATAAATTTCTTTAAATATTAAATAAAAATCTATATTATTTTAAATTCATGGAAGATCAACCATCAGAACAAACTTAAAATAACCGCCCAAATAAATACAGCAGTGTGTCTAATGAGAAAAGGCTTAATCTTATCAGGCTACCTGAAGATCTTGGGCATTCGATTAAAGAAGCATGATCAATTTTGGAGATAAATGCAAGCACTGCTCGAAATATCATAAGGGAGAAACTAACCGAAAATAGAGTATTAAAGAAAAATGCTGGAGGTGTACGTATCCTGAGATTTTATTGAAAATGGAAGAATTATTATCGGAAAATAATTTAACGACTTTAAAAGAGCTACAATTAAAAATTACTCAATCATTTAATACAAAAATTTCTTTATCTACAATCAACAAAGGAATTGGTGATATTAGGATTACAAGGAAGCTCAGACAAAAATATCTTGATAGGGTAAAAGCTGCCAGAAGAGAAGAGAATATTCTTTGTGGTTTAATAACTAATTCGAATCTGAATTTTCAAAGATTTATTATATTGACGAATCTTCTTTTAATCTTCATATGCAACGTTCATATGGGAGATTCAAAAAAAGAACAAGAGTAAATTCCTTGGTGGCTACAACTCGATGTAGATCAATGTCTTTGATTGCTGCTATATCAATTAGGAAAATGAGTTATTGTAAAGTGATTAGCAATACCATAGTATTCTAATGTTTTAAATAAATTCTAATGTTTTTGAAGAATATTTAGAAGAGTTCTGCAATCATGTTTTAAGTGTTGAGAAAATACATAATTCATTTTTTTATATTGGACAATGCAAGAGTTCATTTCCAGCAAAAATTACAAAGTAAAACTGAAAAAATATCATTTCTCGTTCCATTTTCTATCTCCTTAATCATATATGTTGAATCCGATTGAAAATGCATATTCAAAAATAAAATCTGGTATTCGAGCTAAATTGGATAATAATTGTAACATTAATTTGCCTGAAATGATTATGAATAAAGTTAGTCAAATAACAGAAAGTGACTGTTTTGGAAACTATAGATGCATGACCAGAAATATTACAAATTCGGCAGCTGGAAAACCTTACGTTCATAAATAAATTATTAATAGCAATTTTCTTTCTTTAAAAAAAGTATATTAAAAAAATTTGTCTAATTTGAAAAAAAAATTTGTCCAATTTAAAAATAAAATGGTATATATATATATATTGAATGTAGAAAAAACTACCAGAAGGAAAAATTAATTTATTTTTTGAAAGTATTTCATGTATAACAAACTTTTGATTTCGTTATATTTTTTAGTTAAATAAATAATCAGATTTTTGGAGTAATATATTACTCAAAATCAGAGGTTATTTTAGTGTGCAGCAGTAACCAATTTGTGCAGTTGTAAGTGTAAAATGTGCTGTAGTAATGGTTGAAAGTGTGCAGTTCTAAAATACTATTGGGAGGCAATTCTACCACCATGGAAATTATACCATAAAACGTGTGCCAATCATTTCTATGTTTATAAGCCCGATATCTACAACAAAAGAAATTCAAAAATAATTAGTCAAATTATAAATAATATTTCTAATATGAAAATTTTTTAAAATGTTTTCTAATACATTTTAATATAATTAGCTACTGTTTTAATACATTAAATTTCATATTATTGTTTACGATTGCTTTCGATTTCTTACCTTCTGCATTTATTTTACTGCAGAAGCTCCTGAAAACTTCAAAAACAACTTCTGTGACGATGAATTTGGAGAGATTTCTAACGAAGAACTTTTACCCAAACGAAAATTCTTGCTTATGCAACAATATGTACTCATAAATCGTATTCAGTTCATTTGCCAGGTTATTCTTTGTATCATGTGTGACTGATTGGCGTGGTGTGTATTCACACTGTACTAACTTTTAGTCATAGCGCTTTCATATAGTTGGGGGTGGAAATTCAGCCTATAGAAATAAATCGGGTTGCTAAAAATTTGCAGTTGTACTTTTTCCTTAAAATAACCTCTGCTCCAAATAATTATTCTTTTTTAGTAATCTTAAATTATTGTTAACATAAAAGTACGTGATGTAGTAGAAAAATTATTGTATAAGCTATTTTAACAAACACATTAAAAATACATTGCATTTTCGTAAAAATAACTTTTGAAATTAAAATTTTCGAAAATATTTTTTTAAATCTTCATAAAATATTTTATGACTAGTAAAATCCCGTCATATATGACGGGTGAGCTGAATTTTCATCTTTGAAAGTTTATATTTTAATTTTTAAATTGTAATTGTAATTATTATAATTTATTATATTATTTCGATTATAATTTATTGCTACAAATTTTCGGTATCACGTTTGGCCTCTGTCTGTTTGACCTTCAATAAATATTTAATCATTTTGTATAAATATATTTTGTGTATTATTTATATAATAATTCTAATCGATAACATACAAAAAACGATTCCGATACGAATATATATAGAAAATTTTAAAATTCAAAATAATTTTCTAGAATTAAATTAAAATCATTTATTAAAAAAAATAAAAAAAATTAAATAAAGGATTTTTTCGAAAGAAAACTTAAGAATTATTTAAAAATTATAAAATATTTACTGAAAGAAATTATTAACAAAATTATTCTTTTCCATTAATCAATATTCTTAAACTGGTTAGGATCCATCCACAAATACACCGAAAATATTTATAAAATAATCAAAAATATAAAATAATAACTGTAGGGTGCAACACCAAATATTTCGGAGAATACTTCCAAGGAATGGCCAACAATTTTATGATGATTTTATGATTTTATTTTTTTTTAAATCTTACTTTTGTATTCTTCTTCTTTGTTATCGTCTACCCAAGGAAGCCATGAGAAGTGTAAAGGGCGAGGCGCTGGGCAAAACGTTGGATCTAGAAACCTTGGTCCGGTTGGCTCGAGTGCATGTCAAGGCAAGACGTGAACCCACTGATGAGACAGCGGCAACTGCACGGCTGTTGGATCGGCCACCACCGTTCCCGCTACTTAATACAGGAGGATCGAGATGTTATTACTGTGGCGGAAGCGGGCATTTGGCACGTGAATATGCGACCGGGAAGCGGAGTGGTCCTAATACAACATATCGAACCGCGAACCGAGATAATGGATGGGAGAGCAGATGCTTCTGCTGTGGTCGGGTGGACCACATTGCAAAGAGGTGCCCGCAGTGCAAAACCGACCGAGCGGAAAACGAAAAGAGGGTCCTCAATATTGCGCGGATGGGGATCCTGGTTGCGGTGACGCGCGACTTGTATTCTTTCCGGTGAAAGTGTGTTGAAGAACTGTAAGGGCAATGGTCGACACAGGATGTTCGACGTTAGTCGTAGCGATGGCATTAGTCCCGTCGGCAAAGCTGGTCTGAGTTGAAGAAGTTGTTCGGATGATGAACGGATCGGCGGCGGGTGTGCAATTCAGATCGACCCTGTCGATTGAGTGCAGCGGAAAGCGGATGGAATATTGTGTTCTAGTGGTACCAGAAGTTGTCTGGTAGAGGACAGGGGTACTTCTCGGCATGGACGCGATCAACCAACTTGGGGGCATGTAGTTGCTAGTCAGAGGCGGAATCCCAACGTTTGGACGGATCGAACATCAGGTAGCGGTGGGCAGAGCGATGGAACAGGCACGCACGTGGATTGATGATTATGATTTTATAGCAGAGTTTGACGGCCACTCATGGAATAGCGGTGAGGAGCCACCAGAATCGCTTGGGGAAGCGGCTGCATACGCGTTGGCCAAGCAGTACGAACAAGAGGTGAGCCAGAAGTTGTCCGAATGGAAGAAAAATGGTTGGCTCATCCCGTTTAATGGCAAAGCAAAGGCAATTTTGCCTCTAATGGCGGTGGTTAAGGTGATCGAGGGGAACAGAGCCTTAAATGATTTCATGCCCAGCTACACTGCAGAAAGCCTGGTGTGGGCTGAAAAGCTGCGCAGATGGCAGAAGATGAGATCATCGCTTGAGATAATCGATTTGAGGCGGACATATCTCCAAATCAAGATGGACTCAAGCCTGTAGTCCTATCAAGTGATCAGCCAGGAGGTAGACGTGGTGTCTGAAGCGACTGAGCTTTGAATTGAACGCCGTACAAAAAGTTATGAGGCGCATCATGGACCGCGTACTCGGGTTGGATCCACAAATTGCGGAAGCTGCAGATGCGTACTATGATGATATCATAATTGACAGCAGCAAAGTATCAGCCGAACGCGTCGTGGATATGTTCGGTAGTTTCGGACTGGAAACACAACCCCCGGTAAAGATTAATGGAGGTAGAGTGCTTGGCCTCGGGGTGCGGAAGACTGAGGGTGAGCTACGCTGGCACCGAGATGGCAATATACTGGTTTTACCGGACCACCTAACCCGACGGAAACTTTTTTCATGGGTCAGTCAGCTCGTAGGCCATTTCCCGGTCGGCGGTTGGCTGAGGCCGGTATGCAGTTTGTTAAAAAAGTTAACCTGTGGGACGATACAGTAGAACCGCATGTTGTGGACATCGCGCCGAAATTGGCGGCACGGCTCGTGAGTGAAGATCCGGTGAATGAAAATACGGTCGAGTGTGATGTGATGCAAGTTCGATCTCGACCGGTATCTCTGTAGAGAAAGGGGGAGCGGTGGTCTAGAATGATTCTTGGCTTCGCAAGGAGGATGACGCCGCTCACATCAACCTAGTAGAATTTGAAGCGGCTAATGAGGCAATAAAGGCAGCAGTCGTATGGGGATTAAAAGATATCGAGATTATGACCGACTCCGCTACTGTGTTCCGGTGGTTGACAAACGCTACGAGGGGTGTTGGACCGGTCAGATCCACTGGAATGAGCAAGCTGCTCGTAAAGTGAGTAGAGTTGAGCAGCTTTGAGTAGAGTTGAAATTGATCAGTTCAGCAGAGAACCGCACGGATCGCCTCACTCGCGTGCCTAGTGACTGGCTGATAGCGGCAAACGATCGACTGAATGTGGCGGCAGTAACTATGGAGGGAGAGGAACAGCCAATAGATCGTCTGCAGGCGCTCCATGCTTTCCACCATACGAGGTTGCTGGAAAGCGGGTGCAGGCGGTGGATCTGAGTAAGAGAGTCACAAATCTAAACAGCATAAAAACATCAAACTTACAACATTCTGAATTTTCCCTCACATAGATTAATAGAAAAATAACTTGAACATGTGTTTGGCACTCATTTATGTACAATATTTAATTCTGCTATTTTTTAAATAATATTTAATAAATTATTTAAATTTTTAAAAAAAATTAAATTTTTTTCAGTAAATATTTTAAAATTTTTAAATAATTCTTAAATTTTGTTTCAAAAAATCCTTAATTTAATTTTTTTAGTTATATTTCATAATTTTTTAATAAATGATTTAATTAACTTTAATTGAATAAAATGATTAATTAAATGATTTTAACTTCGATATCAGTCCCCCGCTAATTTTCCTCAAGATTCGTTAGGAGATTATTTAAATTAAATAAATAAAATTAATGATAATTGTAGTGCACGCAATTTCAACATTAAATTTTAATTTAATTTAAATTTTAAATTAATTTACTTAATGCCACCCGGCTGAATTTGATATATTATTTTTCTTTAATATAGGTTTTTTTAAAATCTAATTAGTATTTTTTATGTCCCCCATCTTGTTAATCCTGGCAACCGGGGGCCGAAAATAAATGTTAAACAAGAACCGCAATCAAAAATACAATCAACAATTTTGTTTTAATAAACAAAATTTTGTCAGTTTTTTGAATTCAATAAATTTTTTATGGAAAAGAATTTTTTTCTTTTTTATTTTTCATACACAAAAATAATATGCGAAATGGGTCCCACCTAATAACAATGCTGGCACTTTTTGAAATCGGTGTTAATTTAACCATTAAACGACTTGTACGGTTTTCGATCGATTTCATCGCCTTCCGGGCGTCTTTCTGCGAAGGCACTGTACCGACCAAATTGTATTGAGACGGGCTATCCAGATTGACCACGATCTTAAATGGATTCACTCTGGTTCGTACGCAATTTTACATTACAAAGTGTGACCAACAAACAAACTTTTTAGACAAATATTATATATGTATTTAACTGAGTACTCGTAAAAATTTATATAAACAATTCGTGAAATGCAAAATAAAATAAAGTGACTTGGCCTGACTCGTCACTCGTGAAACGTTTTAGGGATTCGACTCGTAAAATATTTAGGGGGATTTAATTCGACTCGAGTCTAGAAAATAGACTCGACGACAACAATATTTAATACAATACTAAATATCTCATGAGGCAACGAAAGATTTAAATGATTAATCATATTTTAAATATTATATTCCTAATTAAAGCCAAAAATTATATAGTACAAAAAATAAATACACATATGGGGTTGGTTATATTAGGTTTATTATTATTATATTTATATCATTCAACATTAATATATCAATATATCATTAATTAATATATGACAACTTAATAATAAATATCATTTATCATCACTAATAATGAAATTGGGTTATTTTTAATCTTCACACGAGATTGGTACTGACAAACATACACAAAGAAGTATATAAATTATGTATAATATAAATTATGAAGGAATATTGAATTTATTTTAAATTATTCTTAATTTTAAAATAAATATTATCAACATTACTGTCCAAGAAGATAATTGAGCGAAAACCTCAGAAAAACATTATTTATTTTATTTATAATCTATGTATATATTTTTATAATATCATGTGTAAATTATTGTTAATCATCCTTATCTGACACCGACATGTGCGGTTAGAATTAGATCTACATAATTCACTTAAATTGGCAGCTCGAAATCAAACAAAAAACTTCACTATACAAATATGTGCGCCTAAACAAGTGGATTAAAAGACTTATAGAAGATTATAGTCGAAGTGATAATATAGATTATCTAAGACAACAAAATCTTGACATATAATATAATATAAATATATTTTTTTATCTTTTTCTTGTTTATTATTTTGTCATATTTTTATAATGCAAAAATATTAAATTGCAAACATAATGTTTTATAAAAATGAAAATATTTTTCCAGAAATAAAAGTGATATACCATTTTATGAAAGATAAAATAAATGTCTAAAATTAAATAAAAAGTATTTAAAAATTAATAACAACATGAATATTTATCTTTAATTTATTTTAATTTTATATTTATTTTAATATTCTTCATATTCTTCTTCAATGTTGGCTATAAATCTTCTATTATCCCCTTTTCTCCTGTCTTCTCAATTGGCGTTGATTGTAGCGCCCTCCTTTATAATTTTTATTCGTTGATCTTTGTTGGTATCTTCTCCCGTTTAATCTGATGTAACATTCATCTTCCCGGTGACCTCTATTATGGCACTGTTTACACTTGATATTCGGACAGCTTCTCGTTACATGTCCCTGCTGTTCACAAGCATAACAATTGATTTGTCTCTTTTCTGTACAGTGTTTTCATAATATGTGCTTCCATTCCACATCCGAAACATTTTATAGCTTCCCATTGTCTATTTGTTACGTTTGTGTATTGGTTTCTCTCCCAGTTTCGATCATTATAATATTTGATGTTCTCTGTACCCCGACTCTTGTTTGCTTCTTTTTAAATCTATTGTTATTTAGAGTCACAGCCTCCTTGCTGCTCTTAGGTCAGTTCTATGTCCCGTTATCTCCCACTACATTTATCTGATCCTCTTTATTCTTAATCTCGTGTATCATCTTAATTCTCTCTTTAATTTGTTCTATTTTTTACTTTATTAATCCGTACATCTTTCTTGATATCCATATCATCACAACAGTTCCTTAATAATGTTTCTAAAATGAGTTAAAAGTCTTAGTCCGATCTTTTGAAGAATAAATAGTTGTTATCGAGTGATGCGTTTTTTGTGTATGTAACATGTGTTTGAGAATGTAAAAAAAATTAAATTAAAATAAAAAAAAAATTTTAAGTTTGGAAAATTGTGAGTTAGAATTTTTTTGGTTAGAAATTTTATGATTAGAATTATAGAATTATATATGGAAAATTGTGAAAATTGTAAATTGTTTTAATGTATGATTTTATTATTAATATTTTGATATCCAATAAATATTATCATCGATTTCTTTTCAAGAATAATTCATGAATTGGAATTTAATGTCTAAATTAAAAGAACAGATAACTTTGCCTATTAACAACATCACAATTTGAATGCAAACATTTATTTACAACACAAACAGATTCTTCACAACAATTTTCAGTGGTCATCCTTCTTTGATTAATATAGTTTTTGATTAAATATTTAA
>MQRK01180713.1:0-14851 GCA_001938485.1 Girardia tigrina
TTCATTTATAGATTGTATATTAATGCTTGCAGGAACATTTTGTTTGAGGAGTTAGTTTAAATGTCCAAAACGTTATTTAATGAATAAAAACACTTTTCGATATAAAAGCTATACCCTTGCCAAATATCATCTCCATTGTGACTGATGGTGCTCCGGCAATGACAGGGCGATAATGATGCTTTCTGGCATACTAAAAGCAAGCTATACTTAATGTCTTATCGGTACAATGTGACCTTCATCGGCATAATTTAGTCACAAAAAGATTAGTGAAGGTTAGCATGAATCGATACATTATGTCACAAGAGCAGTTAATAATATCAACAGGAATGTCATAAATGAGAGATTATTTGCTCAATTTTGTTTGGAAAATAATGATGACTACAATCGTTAACACAAGTACGTTGGTCATCTAAAAGTGCATTTTTGGATCGCTTTTATTTGCTCTCTGATTCGATGTTGAAATTCGTAGAGAGTAAAGAAACTGATTTGTGTCAAAATTTAATTATCTCAAAAAATGATATCGCTTACATGACAGACGAGACTAACTTAAGACTTCGATGTGAAACATAAAATACAATCGAAAAACTTTTGCTATACAAACAAAACTTTGTTTGCTTATTTTCAACACTTAAAAGCACTTCATTCGGACCATAACCAAAGATTTGAAGACATTCTTCACTTGGATATTCCCGACTGCTTTTTGAAACCTTTTGCAAGAAATCAAACACAGAGTACAAATTTCCATTTTATACCCAGCATTATGGGTTATTTTACAGAAGCTGTTGATTGCTCTTCCATCTTCTTATTTAGTAGAACTTTGATTCTTTATTGTTATGAGCCTCGTCACGAACAAAAGAAATTGACTAGAAATTAGCGTTCGTGGGGATTATCGGTTGCTACTCACAAACATGGAGCAATACAAAAATACATTCATAATATTCCATCAAATTCAACCGAGTCATTATTTTTTTTGTATTTCAAAAAATAAGTTGTAATTTTAATAAATACTTCTACAAAATGTTTTACTTATATTTTATTTATATGTCCCAATTTACCATTCAAAACATTAAAGTTACATTCTTAATTATTCTATTATTTATTTATATAGTCTTTCACCCAGTGTTTGTGAGAAAGTTATGACAATGAAAGGGGGTCCGTGGGCCAAAAGAGGTTGAGAACCACTGGTTTAGATTAATTAAAACTGATATATTTTAAAAAGAAAGTACTTAGTAAAAATTTTAAAATAAGAAAATTAAATCGATTTAAAAAAAAACGATAATTCTGGTAAATATTTTTTACAAAATTATTTTGAAAGAAATTAAAGTTAGAATAAGTTACATATTTTTAACAAAAGTAAATTTCAGAGATAAATTTAATAGTGAAAGTTTAATAAAGTTATACAATGTAGAAATTTGATATTAAAAAAAATTTACTAAATGGATTTTGCTAAATTGATTAAATTGGATTAACGAGAAGAAATTTGTTTAAATTTGTGTGTAATTTTTATTACTAAATTTTTGGTGGGAAATTATGACTTCTAATCCCGAATCAAACATCATCAAAGATAATTTCGATGCAACGGACGTACTGAATGTTATTTCAAAGGATTTTTAAATTGTGGAGTCAATTAGATCCTGACATTATAAATAAGGATAAATAAATAAATAAACTTGTTAATGATCACTCCTTACGTTTAATGTTTTCTGAAATAAAATATAAAGAAAATACAATAATCATAACCAAGCCTCTCTGTTTTCCGCGCGCCAAAAATATGATTTTAATGAATTAATTATAATTTTTTTACTGTACAAGTACTTTTTCAAAAAATTCACGATTCCCGTCAGTCTATTATTTATATTTATAAATAAAGAGATTTATTCAACAAATTGCTGTTAATGTAAGGGTTTCCGCGACGAACTGTGAATTATGTGACAAACTGCGAATTTCTCGTCAAGATGCTATTTACGCGGCGCGGCGTGAAAATCCGACGGCCGCGGTAAACAGAGGACCCTCATCATAACCAATTCAATAGTCTACCTATTGAAAGACTTGTGATGTAGATTACGAAAGAAATAATTGCTGGCTATTAAAAACCGCAAAAACGCAAAATGTAAGAAAAAGAAACTGACGAAAAATAATATTATTTTCATTATGTTGTCCGTACCCCAAGTGAATTTCACCAAGTTAACTATCACCCAGTTCTAAAGTAAACTTTGCAAATAAACTTGTAAAAAATGTTCTTCTCGTTTAATTATCACAGAACACCTTATTTATTTGGAAATTTATAGTTATCCGTTCAAAGATAAAATGTTTAGAATTTTAAAAGTTATGTGTTTCTATATGTTCTTTTATATTGTGTAAGCCTCAGAACTCTGATGTGAATATCTGTGTTTTATGATGAAGGAATAGTTAATCCTGTTTCGTCCAAGGAAAATGAATCTAAAAGAATATTAGTTATTTCAAATAAAAAAAATCTTTTTTCTTACATTTGCAGTTCTACAAATCGTTTTGTTCTTCTTCCAAAGACATTGTTTTTCAATTTTAGTTACAAAAATATTAAATTTATTACTGATAAATAACTAATAATTATTACTAAAACTTCCTATGTTACGGTTCATCACTTGTGATGGAGGAAACGTTTTTGTATGTTTTTGAATCTCAAAAAACAAACCTAAATTCTTTGATCATGTTCTTTCATTCATAAGAAGCATTTGCTCTGTCGAAGGAACGATCCATTACCCAAGAAGATCGGTATTTTAAGTATTTAGATGTTAAAATAAAGTGTTCGTTGAAGAGTTTTGTAAACCACAACTTATTGTTCAAATAATCTTAATAATTTTTAAAGGTTTGTACGTTTGTTTCCTTTTTGAATCTGTATGAAGATCTTCTCTGATTTCCACAACAAGGGGTAAAACTCTTCTTCTAGGAAGATCATAAACATCTTCATATGTTGCTCATTGTTAGGGGTTTTTTGGTGACTTAAATTTTTGAATAATTAATTTGTAATATCATATTTATAATTAAAAAAAGTTCAAATAAACTATTTATATAATTTTTTTAAATAAATATTTCGGATTAATAATAAAAATTGTAATTAAATTTTAATTTATTGAACAAGATTTTTTTGGAAATAAATAATTCGGAGTAACAAACTTTGTAAATAAAATTTAGTTGTAAAATAAAAATCTTAATGTTTATTACAATTAATTGTAACTCAAAATTTGCATTAAATAAATAATTATAATTAAATGTTTTTTTAAAAAATTAAGTTGTAAAATAAAAAATCATAATGTTTTGATTACAATTAAAATTTTATTAAATTTTTATTAAAAAATAATTATAATTGAATGTTTTAAACAATTAACGAAGAATAAAAAATATTTGGAAATTTAATTTTAAAGTAGATGTACCATTCAAATATTTTAAAAATCTAAAATTATATTTAAATTAAATGGTTTTAAATAAATAATATTGAATTAACAACATTTAAATAATTTTAAATTAATAGAAATCATTGTAGTTTAACTAAAATACGTTTAAAAATGATTTAAAATAAAACAGTAATTATGTAGATTTTTATAATGTATTTTAAAGATTTTTATAAAATATTAAAATATTATTATATAAATTAAAGTAATCAAAAAAATAAAAAATTCAATTTTTAATTACCGTTTTTAATAAATAACTTTTTCAGTATTATAATTCAGTATTTTTATGTATAATTAATCTTGTCAAAAGAAAACAAAAGAAAGGTTCCTCAAGAAAAATTGTTTAAATAATTGTTATTTTCATAGAAATAAAATTTTGGTGTTGATGAATTATAATCTTGATCAAGAACTCAACACTCATAATATATTATTTTATTCTAGATGTTAGGTTCTCTCGAATAGACTTAAAAGCGGTTTATAAAAGTTTATAAACAACTGAATAATGTTCGTTTACGACGAAGATATAAAAATATAAACTAAATATAAAATAGACACGAAAATCATTAAATATTTATTCCTGGTGTCATACAGTCACTTTTGAACGGTTTGTGAAATATTAAATATTTTAAAGGATATTTTTATATATTATATAAAGATAATTAATATTAAGTAGACAAGATACATTAATATTATTATTATTATTGATACTGTTCTACCTCTTATTTAAGACAATGACTTTTATTAAGAACGCTTATATGACTTTTAATATTTTTATTAATATTACAAGTTTGATTGTCCTCAGGACAATTTTGTCAAAGATTGCATCCGTCTAATTAATTAATGACTTTAACCTTATTATCTGAGTAAATGGAGATTTACATAAATTGTTAAAATATTTATTCCAAATTTTATTGGTTAAAAATACAAATGATTATTAATTATTTTAAAATTATTAATTGAATTTATTTTTTTAAAAATTGTAAATAAAATTAATCAACTTATTTAAAATTTTACCATTATTTTAAATTAGAAATAAATTTAAGCATTACAGATTTTCAGATAATAAGAATTAAAATATTAATCATCCATCTGGGTTAGGAGAGACACATTTACAAATCAACATACAACATTCTAACACAAAACATCAAACATTCCAAATATTCCTCATAATGTTTAAGTCAACATTTTGTCAACTTATATTTTTAAGATTTGTACGACCATTAAAAAGAACCTGTATTAATATAGTACCCAAACTTTGACAATTATTATTTATTTTTAGTTACTTAAATCATACAGAATAAAAATTTTAATGTGTTCATCTGAGTACTTATGGGTTTACTCCTCGTATATTCTTTGAGTCATGAAAGAACCGAGAACAAAGTTACAAAAGATTCGGACTGGAACCAAAAACATCGTCGTTTTAACAGTCAAATATCTCAAACAATTGTTCATTTAAAATAAGAGATTAAGGCATCTTTAGAAGGAAAAAAGGAACATTTCTTTGAAGTCCCTTTTCAACATTTAAAGGAGGTCGTAATTGCAATAAATTCCCTTTAGCAATACCATAAAATAACCTCAAAAAACTCAAATTCCAAAAGAAATAAAATAAAGTTTTACTTTAAAACATTAAAGTAAAACAGAAGTGAAGCTTCTCTTACCATGTGCTTTATTTTTAACAATTTCTGCTTGTTCCCTATTTTTAAAATGGACAAACGCAAAATCTCCAATTTTTTTCACTTTGATTATTTCCTGCTCGTCTGAGGTATACTTGGAAAACGTATGGTAGATTGTTTCCTCGGATGTCGTTAACATTAAATTTCGAACGTAAAGAATTTTCACCTAGAAATTTAAGCAAGAAACAAAACCATCAAAAGACCCTTCAATAAGACCAACCTTCAACATCACTTCATCTTCGACCTTTCTCTCAGGCTCCGCCCAATCTACTGCAACCGTATGATTCCATAACTGAATTCCATTCGTAATCATTTTTTTCCTGGCAATTGCAGCCGCTTTATGAGTCGTATATTCAACAAATGCAAATCCACGGTTCTTATTTTTATCTGCCGCGCTCGGATAAACGATTATATCGACCACATTTTCCGTCACGCAACTCATCTCTTCGAAGATTTCCGCTTTCGTTTTCAATTTCGGTATTCCTCCGACAAACAGTCGGCAATTGTCAACACTAAAGCAAACCCCTAAGTACCAGTTCTTTTTGATTTGGTAATTGTTCAATTTGAAAACGGCTTCTTTCGCAAACTCGATCTTCGTATAGACGCAAAATCCGAATCCGCGATGATTCATTTCGTTTTCCATCATCAATCGAAACGTGTATATTTCACCGATTTCTTTCAAAATCGGAATCAAATCGTTCTCGAAACAATCACGAGGAATTTTTGCGATAAATATTTCACATCCTTTACCGGGCGGAGACCCGGTCCAATGAACCGGCGGTCCGCAGCGTCTTTGGCCGGACTCGTAGATTACAGGAGAGCTGCTCGTGATACCGACGGCGATCGGCATCTGATCGACATTAGATTGAGCCATTTTCATTGATCTAAAAAATCAATAATTCATCGAATTCAGCATAAATGATGAGACGGACGGATCAAAGTTCAAATATCGTTATGGTCGAAAATCTAAATTCGGACATGTGTGTATCATTGTGTGTGTATTATAAAGTGTGTATACATCATTTGGCACAGTGACTCATAGAAGAAGTCATTGGATTTTATATAATTGATCGTTTGAAATTCAATAATAATAATAATAATAATTATTATTATTATTATTATTATTATTATTATTATTATTATTATTATTATTATTATTATTATTATTATTATGAGTATTACAATTATAATTATTATTATTATTACAAATATAATTATAATTAAAATAAAAGTTATTATTATTATAATTATCTTTACATTAATAATTATTATATTATCATTAATAGTAATTATAGAGGTACATAAAGAACATAATCCAAACATTCTATTTTTTATAATATATTTATTTATACTAATTAGTTATATTTATATTTATATGTTATATTTATGTGAGGAATATTTTAAATTGTCTGAATGTGTGAATGTATGGATGCTGTATGTTGATTTGAGTATGTTGAAATTAGAATGGTGATTCTCCACCCAGATGGAAATTGGTATTTTTATTTAAAGTGATTGACTATTACGAACTATTAAGAAAAGAAAAGCATTTAGTTAGATTTAAATAAATTTAATGAAATTTAAATTAAATTCATTTTCAATAATTTGATAACATTTTTATTATTTTGTGTTTTATTAAGAAACGGTTAAAATTATTATTTTAATTAATATTTTTAGAAATTGAATATTTTTAAAAGATTTAGAAAAATTGTTCGAATAATCATGATTAAAAATAGAAATAACAAAACCAATTAGAGCGATGTCAAACGATGAAAGATCTTAGGAGAGTTATAATGACACCAATTGTGATAGTAATAGAAATCTAAATGAGAATTGTCTTAATGTTCTTAATAATTTATATGTTTATATTTTTTATATTTTGTGTATTATTTTTACCCTTAATCACTCAAAAACATATTAGTAGGCGTTCGCTCCAGTGATCAGATAAAATATTAAATGAAGAAGAAAGAAAGAAAAAAAGAAGAGAGAAAGAAATTTATGTAATAATTATATTATTAAAAAATCGATAGAAATGAATTACAATTTCAAATATAAAATAAAAAACTTTCATTGGAGACTGAAATGAAATGAACACAATACAATCAACATCGGAATCAATCACAAAATCAGCTCCTACCTCAACCAAAAATTATTAAATTAAATTGTTTATCTCTTATGGATTTAAAAATTTATATTTATTTATATCTTTCCTAATTCACAGGAAAAATTGACTTATTACTCTCAATCATACTTTACAATTAATGGTTTATTTGACATTGTACAATTTCCTGTTAATGGATTTCTCGTAATTAGTTTGGTGTATGTTTGTATAGGTAGTCAATGGCCGCAGTTAGGTACGCCGGATCTCATCCGATCTCCGAATTTAAGAAACCAACGACAACGTGCATACTTATATGGGTGACCGATAGGGAAATCGCGGGGCCATTGACTACAGGTCAGGTCAGACTACCTGTCTGCTACAGGTACCATGTGATTGTGAGAAATGTTCTGAATTGATTATTGTTTTATATTTTTTATGTTGCGTCTTGATTTGGTAATACATGTCCCATGGTCGAATGGTTTGCGACTAAACCGGTTCCAGCACTCAGAGTAACCTGGTTGAAGAGTGTGCCTGGACACCAAGCAGGAAAAAACAAAACCTAGCAAATGGTGGATTAGCTCCTTGGAGCCAAAGGCTATCCATACATAGAGAGGAGATAAGCCCCACCAGGTTCCTTGCCTACTAAGACACTAAAAATATGCAAAACCAAGCCATAAATGTTTATGCATAATTGAGAGCACCCATGGCCCAACGTACCATGGCTACGGTACCAAAAAATGGATATATTTTCTTGTCACTCCTTTTTCGATTTTTGTGATTGTGAGGAATGTTCTGAATTGATTATTGTTTTATATTTTTTATGTAGTGTCTTCATTCGGATTATATCTCTCCTACCCAGATGGATGATTGATATTTTCTTGGTTTCGTACTATTTGAAAATAGCTTAATTTAATTTTAAATTAAAAATATTTTGAATATGTTTCAAATGTAATTATTAATTTTTAAATATAATTTAAAATTTTAATATATTAATTTAATTGGTACTTCTTTTTTTAAAATATTTAGATTTGATTTTAACCAATGAGCGTTTTTATAATTAATTAATTAGTATTATAAATATTTTCTCATTTGTTTTTAAAAACAAAGAGGATCTACAGAAAAAGATATTTATTAAGGAAGATGTCGAATAATGAAAGTAATTTGAAGATTTTTCATAACGAAAATTCTATTAGTAATAGTAATAAATGTTCAAAAAATCATATTGATGTTGTTAATATTAATTTTATTAATTCTTTTTTATCAACGTTATTTGTTGTATTTTTTAATTATAATTTGATACCTAAAAGTTGTTATTATTATTTATTGGAGAGGTTTATGTTTAACATGCCAAATCTAAGGAAGCTCATTGAGGATCTTAATGTCATCAGTTAGCTTTCTTTGTACCAAGAATGGTAAAGCAAATCTTTTATCATATTCCTCATATATCTGGACTCACAAAAACTATTTGGTGATGTGTCTTGGTCTCTTTCTTCTACTTTCACTAAAGTTAATTAAAGCATTTGAACATTGAGTAAGTTGTTGAATATCAATGAATATTCTGTCTTTAATTGAGAAACTCACTCGTTAAACTTTAGACAAAATAATTGAAAGAGAACGGATTATGATTGCTCAGTCTAAAGAGAAAATTAATTCATCCGTAGATGAAAAGGGAAGGATAAAGTGGAGTATGACCTTAAGTTTGAAAATTCTATCATACCGGGTAACACATTAATCTTACCTTATTCTAAATGATTCAAACATCTAAAGAATTCTATTCTTAAAGCAACAAATAATTTTAAAAGTTAGAAATCATATATCAGTCATTTAAAGTTGAAAATATGTTTTGTAATAAATCACCTACTCCTTTGATTTTGTGTTTGGACGTTGTTAACCAGTATACATGTAATGGTGAAATGCCACAAATATTGCAGAGACTGCCCGTCGTCTCTGCAAATGACTCCAAAAACACGCTTAAAAAGGCGGTAAGAGTAAAATTGCGGAGCATAGGAAAACTTTTAAATAAAGATTGAGTATAAATGACTTCAAAATTCTATGCAAGCATTTTAAAAATTATTGGGAGAGAGTGTCAGTTGAAACTTTGTTAAAAATTAATGTTCAAACGACACTCACAATCAAATTGATTACATAATCATCAATTTCACATATATTAGCAAAAAAAGCTAAAAATCAGTAATCTGTAGATGACGGTTAAACCGTCGAAATATATTATCAGGAAAAAATATATTTTTAAATGGCGTCTCTTTTGTTTTATAAAATTTATAAAATTAAATGTTGTGATTTCTATAAAAAAGATGTTTCATGGAGAGATGTCTTTTTTAGATGAAAACTATAAAATGAAGATTTATTATACATAATTATATAATGTTTTATATATAATTATACTTATAAAGTAACAAAACAACATGTATCATCTTCTAATTGTAATAATTATAATAATTATTATTTTGAAAATTTTTTGAAAAGTTTAATTAATAAATGTAACTTTTTTTCGATATTTAATGGAAAAAAACGAATTCTTTTTCTCTCTCTAATTTATTTTACAGAATTGGAAAAAAACACATTTAATAAATGGTATAGAGAAAGAATGAAACTGTATGTTAGAAATTAAAATAATTAATTTTAAATATAAAAAATTTTTAATTTTAAATTGAAAAAAGAATTATTATTTAATATTTATTTGTTTTACGAAAAAAATTGAAGATTTCAAATTATTTATTGATTTAAATTCCATTTCAAATTTAACTCAAAATAAAATTTTATAAAAATTTGCAATTAATTATTGATTTTAAATAGAAGTTATTTTTCAAAAACAATATTATAATATTTAATAATGACAAAATTTTAAGTTATTTATCAATGTTTTTCTTTATTGTTAATTAAAATAATTTTAAAAATAACGTTTTAATAAATGGAAGACACTATAATATGGTTTAAATCAGCAGTTAGAAAGTAAAAAAGAGTAGTTCAAATATTAAATATTTTTATTAATATTAATTTATAGTTCAATGTGATTCTCTCTACTTCTTTCAGGTATTAAGCCCATATGTTTTGTAGGATGATCTGGGACGTGACGGTGCCTTCATTCCACTTCCCCTATGCAGGAATCGACATGGAATTACTCCACAGGTTTACCGGTTTCATTGCAACGCGGCTCATCAGTATTGATTGATCCAAAATCATTGTGATGCTATCTCACCGTCCACTACTCTCTACAGCCTTCAGAATTGTAGCTGGGCCTTCAAGTAAGGGATTGCTAGCCACCTTACGGTACAATCACTAGCGACCTTTGCATAAAGCGAATGACACTACTTCGGACACTTTAGCTTCGAGACGAACTCTAGTTTCCCAAGGACATCGCTTGGAGATATGTCCGACTGGCATGGTTGCCGAAGTAACTGACACTCAAATAGTTCAAAGTAGTATTTTAAATCTATAATTATGTAATCAAAACGAATTAAAATAATGAATAATTCATTGACATGCAAAGGAATTTTTTTGAAAAAGGATGTTATTAACTTGAAAATTAATATTAGAAAATTACTTTATTTATTATTACTTTATATTTTAATGAGATTGGTGGACTTGTCTCAGATTACAAATTCTGATCATAGGAAAATTTGAATTGACTTGACTGCAAATACCATTTTAAGCTATTATATTTTTTTCTAAACATATATTTTTCTATTGGGACATTTAAATATTATGGGGTGGTATATAATTTACGTATCACTGCTGTAATTATATTTAAAAATCTATGATGTTACAAGTAAGTTTTTTTAGAAGCCACTTTTAAACGACAGTTATCAAGTTAACCCGTAACTACTATTAGCCGGTCAATTTGACCTTTTAATTTTAGATAAGTGAATAATAAAGGATATATGTTTGAAGGTTTGATATTTTTTTAATTATTTGAAGGGTATATTTTTGTGTGTCATACCATCATCCATCTTAGCCAAGCTCTAATTTGACAAGTTTTGCTTATAATTATTGATAATTACTTGTTAAAACAATGAAAGCTGAATGAATTATGTTGCCGGTCAATTTTACCTGATTTTAGTGTCAATGTCCGAAAACAGGATTGTAGTAGTTACGGGTTAAACTGAATAATCACGAAATAGGCCTGACCAAGTAGTAAAAAAATAAAACAAGTGTCATAATGCTTTCTCTATGCACATGTACTTCTTTCGAATAAAATACTCAGTTTTATACATTACTAATTAATCTACCAGTCTACGGAATTGTTTACGTCCCCAAGTAATTATTATTGTAAATTTTTATATTAAATGATTGTCCACCTTTTTGAAGTAATTTTTATTTTACGGCAGGCATTATTACAAAAATTTAAATGTTTATCACTGCTATGAGAACTCACACATTGATTATATCTTTTATTATAAAAACAACTTGAACCACATTTACGACGATCCATAGTTGAGCCTTCAGACTTTGATATCAAATGGAATAGATCAATATTTTTTCCAAATATCTGAACCAATTATAGATACTCTTCTTGATAAATCTCTTTAATTTTTAATGACCTATAATTCTAATTCAAATATTTTCCCAATCGCGTTTTAATCTCCTTACATTGCATGTAGTTCTTGGAATCATTCGAACCTTTTTTCAACAATCTTCATAGCTGTTTTTATTGTTCCTTTTTTATTGAATTTGAATACTAATGGTTATGGTAAAGCATTTGGATAAAAAATTTCAGTTTGTTTTTGATGGTAAAATTTATGTTTGATTTCAAAAATTCGTTTTGAAATGATGTCAGAATGAAACGTTGAGTGTTCTGAATAGTCATTTTATTAAAAATCGATCATTTTCGGCTAAGAGTCATGTAGTCCTCATGGTACAAAGCAGTGATTTTTCACGATTCTACCCAAGGTTGACCGAAAAAAAGTAACTTAGACTTATCTTTGAAAGAATAATGAAAGTCAATTGATCCTAATTTATAAGGTCAATTTATTTTTTATATTGAAGACGTCATAGAATCTTATTTGGTCTACTTGAAAAGACCAATATCTTGATCTTATTAATTCATATCTTCGTAATATCACCAAACCCGGAGAGACCTTTAATTAGATCAGGTTACGTCAAATCTGTATTAGAAATTAAAAAAATATAAAATAAAAATTTATAAAAATTATTTCTAACTAATTTTTTTGAGTCTTCAAATATATAATTTATTTATTTTATTGTTTTATAAATAATATTTTTTTAATTCAGTCATATTTGGAAAATAAATTCAATTTTTTTACTAATTGTGAAAAAAAATATAAATAAAATATATTTTTTCAAAAAAATTATTTCCGGTATTTCTGTCATTTCATTTATCTGATCTGTTTTATCATTTGCTAAATAATCCAAAGTATTTCCTATTTCATCAATTAATATTATATTATATTATTTATTTATTTAAAATTAATCTTTTTGTAATTTTGGAATATAAACTCTTCATTTAATATTTCGATTCTTATTTTATAAGAATAAAAAATTTTGTTTTTAAATGACTTATCAAAATATATTGAAAAATATTTATCTTATTTAATTAAAATTGAATGTTACTTTCGTGTACGAAGAGAAGAGACATTTGTAAATTGTATTTTGGTAATAAAAACTACATAAATAATAACAATAATAATAATAATAATATCAACAATGAAGTTTGGCTTTAATTTCTAAAGTTATTTTACAAATGACTTTCGTACGTTCTTCTTTGGCGTGGTTTCTTCCGTAATTTGAAAATTAAGTTGACGACCGACCAGATTATTGCCAAGATGGAAAAGGTGATCAATAGGGCTAATCCAACATGTAAACCAATATTGTAAGGTGATTGATCATACAAAATATAGACGCCAGGGTTCGCTAAACCTTCATCCAAAGTAACGACATCGATGCCGATAAAGAGCGAGCATATCGTTATGGCCAGTAACCACATCGTTAATAAAAATAATTTTAAATTATGAAACTTTTATGTTAAACATAACTCTTTTCAGTGATGCGTGTCCGTCAAATTTGTATGCTTTGTTGGACAAATACAAAAGCCTATAGCAAACATTTACAACGTGTATTGATTGCACTACAAAAATATACAAACGATTTGCTCTTAATTTTTATAAATAAGGTTAGTCTTTGCTGACCATACAAATGTATGACTAGTTGGTAATAGCATTCAACAAAAAATGTTTTTTTATTTATTTTTACGATGCATAATAATGAAATTAATATTACAGAGAATGATGATCAAAGATAACTGAAGTAGAAGTTTTCATGAGAGAATAAAAGAGATTGTCATCATTTCTTGTTGTGAAAAGAATTTCTGAAAGGTCTTTACCCTTACCAAAATAATTAGCATACTGACCTAATATATCTGTTACATTTTTTATTGATGATATTCGCTTTCACAATATAAATCTATGATTTATGGATATTCTTTGAGAGATATATTTAACAAGTAGTAAAAATATAATATACAGTGCGTGTCATATTACTGAGAATAGTTGTATTTCCGAATATGTTGCATGAGTGCGATTTTGCTTGCCTGTTCAGTATTTTGTTTATACAGTATTTTGTAATACTGCCGGAATGAAAGACATTCCATGTGAGAAGAGGGACGAAATCGTTGCATTGCGCCGCCATGCATCCATGTCTTACAAAGAGAATGCAGAACGAATCGGTTACTCAGAAGTGTAACACTTCCCGAAAACATAGACGCATATAAGTGGGTTGTCTTACCTACCACATTGATTGATCTATTTAAAACTATAATTTTATTTTTAACCAAATTATTCATTGTACTTAAAGCTATTCGCAACAAAAATATATTTCTGCAGCATTTAATTGCACAAAAGATGTTGGGTATTTAAAGCTCCAGACGCTTATAGAGTACCACCATTCACATCGCCCTCGGGTCAGCCAACATGGTTGTTAAAGTCAATCAGATTTTGTCAAATACATCATTAAAATGGAGCATAATATGTTTCTTTAATTATTTTTTCGTGTTGAATTATCTTTTATCGATATCTTTACTTTCTATTTTTTTACTTTAAAATGAATTTCAATTTAATAAATTACATTTTTTTTCATTTGACTTTCTATGGATTTTAATCTTTTAAAAATGTAAACTATGAATATTTTACATGATTAAATATTTTAAAAATACATTTAATACAGAGCTTTTTGTCTGACTACTAATTAAAAAAACTTTTAGAAAAATAATAAATTAATAAAAATGTAAAATCAAACATAATTACTTTATATAGTAGGGGCAAATATTTATATTTTTAAAATATTTGTTATAAAAAAATACATTAAAATAGAAGACAAGTGTTCCCAATGTTCTCTAACTTTTATCTGAATCATCTGTAAAAATATGAGAAATTAGTTAAAATTTTCAATTTCACTAAATAATTTTTCATTTTTAATTCAAAATTAAATAATATATATAAAAAAAGAGTTTAAAATCTAAAAAATCGTCCGGCAACTGAGGATTGGATTGGTTTGATGTCAGCTCTTCCTCGTTCTCTTCTTCCAAGTTTTCTTCTCTCTGGGCGTTGGATGTTGGCACTTCTTGATGATTCTTCTGAATATGAATCCTTAGGAAACCAGCGGCCTTGTATTCCCTCGGA
>MQRK01180734.1:5341-16798 GCA_001938485.1 Girardia tigrina
AAGATCTATGCTACACTAGTGGCACACAAATATTTAAAATGGATATATATATATATATATATATATATATACCATCTCTTGCATCAATTGCAAAAAGTCTGGGATTGCAGAATTATTGTGTAGAGCTCAACATTTTGATTAGGCGATCTTGGAGAAGTATTATAGTTACCTAAATAAATCGTTTCATGCAACTATACGAGACTACTTTTGGATCCCTTTTGTGAATATAAAATGCGTTTGATACAAAATATTGGTATGGGTGAAACTTCTTGTAATCTTTTTTGTCAATTATCCAGTTAAATCTACAGGTTTCACTTCAGGATTCATAATATCAACAAGGAAAATATATTTAATATTTACAATCTTTTTTAGAATACTTAAACAAATTGATAATCACAACTTCCCCTCTTTTATAATTCGTTATTTACTTTCTTAATCCACTCAATTCTTCGACGAATTATGTTTCCATCTTTCAGATTCGGTAGTTCCAAGTGGTCTGGCGATATATGTCTTAAATTTTGGTACGCTCCATCAAAGTAGCGTGCAACGACGAAAAGAGTTAATGATGTCGGTAGCAGAGGTTGTGAAAGCTTAAATAGGACCAGGTATCAATCAATTCGGAGGATGGGAGAAATTTATTGAAAATGGCACCGAACAAGAGGAGGATTTAGTGGAGCTTAATCACGAAATATTGAGGCAAATAGAAAAGTTGTGTAAGAAAATGATACGATCGAGAAGAGCCAAATGAGCTCCACAACTTAATCAAGCGTTTCAACTAATACTCATACTGGTAACATTGTTATCTCAAATATCGATAGCACAGGCGATATTAGGATGGGATTGCGACAATATGAAAATCGGCAAACAACAATATTCGTTACTGGATACCGAAGATGCCCGGAAGCAGAACCACAGGCCTTTATTTCAATCGCTAATAATACTCACTACTATGTCTATCAAGAAGCAGAATACGAAAAAAATAAATTACGAGAATGTACAGTATTCCGGCAACGAGTCATATTTAACTGCGGATATCGAAGTTGGTCATCAATAGTGGAGGACGGATTAGACAAAACACTAGAACGAATACCAGGTGTAGCCTGTAGAGATGCTTTTTACACAAGAAAAATTGTCATATCAGCAACGGACAGTTGCCAGACAAAAATGTTAAGCCACATACAATCCAAGTGGGTGATAGAGTAAAGATTGATATACCAGAATATGTACAAGATACAGTAGCGAAGCTGAGAAGACCGTATAAAGGTCCATTCAAAGTTATCAATGTAACTCCAACTCATATAAAAGCAATATGGGTAAATGGGCCGATGAAGAAGCCTGTTTATGCTCACACAAACAAATACAAACCGATACCCATAGCAACAGCAAATGATCGAGAGGAAAGGATGGCAAAGGAACCAAAGGGTTCAGTATCAACTGTCAATAGCGATACGAATACAAAATTAATAAAGGAAGAGAATATGACGAAAGAAGGAAGCTTACAGCATATAGAAAATGTAGAAAATATGTTCCAAAAAATGAGGAAGCGAAAAGGACCAGTGACGAGAGAGGACAATTTACGAAATAGACAAGTCAATATGCTCCAGAATACATCAAGAGGAACTTACGAATTATATGATCAATATGGACAGTATGGATTAGTCCACCTGATGAAGCCAACGGTACCCCCACCAATGATACCAGCGCAAAAAACCGAGGACGGTATTTATTCTGAACCGGTAGAGACACCACGGATGTCTGCAACAGTCATGCCTCAGAATAATTACCCATACGGAAGGGGAAATAACCTTGGTGACATAACCGAGAGGGTAGGCTCCTCAAAGGGTTATGTCAATCAGGCGGCAGTGGGCTCGCAAGAGTCCGGGGGCATGATAAATCTAAGGTATAATGCAAGGGAGAAGACTGAAGGCTCTCGTGTCTAACGAAGGATGAATAAACATCCTACTGTGGTACCGTCTAGTCGGTGTATTGTCGTACTGCTTTTGATCAACGACACTTAGTAAGTGGCAAGTGATACGTGGTACGTAACCGACCGGTTACACCTAAGCCTTTGTTCCTCAGGGCTTACAGGCGAGGCCGCTGAAAACGGTCAAAGTTTCCATGCCGTTAGCAAAGGCGGATAGAGACCAGACCGTCGGTTCTGTTGTGAAGCGACATAGCAGGATCGCTATCGACTGGTACACCGGTCGGTCAAACAGATTAAAGTCGGTCAAACTCGTTAAAGAGCATCAACGAAGAGTCATGCTTCAGTGATCAGGTTGATTGAAAATAAGACCTGGGAAGCTGAGGGCGTCAGAAAGTGTAGAGGATCTTTGGCGTGGGAAAGTGGTCAGCCTGGGCTGCGTCCTCTAAGAGTGGGAGGAAGGCTGAAGAACAAAAATGAGAAAATGCTTATCGAAACGAAACTAGAGAGGAACGAAAAACGAGGAAACGTAATAACGCAGAAAAGCGATGTAATAAGGTATGGGAAGTAAGTCTGAAATATTTTATACCTATATTAGCAATATGGCTATTTATTTTATCAGTATTAATAATATTGGGATCAACGAAAGCGGAGATCATTGTAATTGAAAATGAAAAGTATCTGAGGTGAGGGTTAGATATTCTTGACATGACACCAACAGAGGTAAGATTCAGCGGATTTTTCAGACATGGAAGCAATAACAAAACCAAATTCTTCTACACGAAGTCGAACAATAAGCCTCATTGTGAACGAGAATGGAGCAAGAACAACACTTTGGTATTTAAATGGCCGATAACCATCAACATTGTAACATTAAAGAAAACCCAGAGAAATATCACTGATAAGTGGGAGTTATTCGATGTTCAAGGTTACAAAAAGATCAACATGGGAATCACAGATTGAATATAGATTGTCTTCAGCAGATGCAGCCAGAAATGACTGAGTACACACATGCAAAAGAATACGAGCAAATACAGAAAATTGAAGTGGAAATCGAAGTGGAGGAAGAAACGATACAATTGCATGCAATTTTACGAAAGGATGAAAACATAAGAGTAGTTTATCGATCAATACCGGTTGGAACAACAATGACGATGGAAGGTCACCACTCAAATATGACAATACTCCGATTTAACAACAGAACCAAGAGTATCAAAGGATCGCAAGTTATAGCGGAAAGAAACATACAGATGTTGCGAATGTTATGGGAAGTACACCGCGCAGAGTTACCGCTTTACGAGTTATTACGAGAGTTGACTGAGATCAATCAAACCCCAGGGGGTAGAAAGATCGAAATATAGGGAACGACAGAGTCGAATCACGAATCATACATACACTTTTGGTTTGTGGAGGATTACGAGATAACTATGACCTCAAAAATGTTCAAATTTTACGACATCTCAAGTAAACGAATCGAGTAATTATCGTAATCTGTGGTATATAATCAGGCACGAGCTTGGCCACAGATCACCAGGAAGGAACCATATGTCAACGAAAATGTATTTATCTTCGAATCGGAATGTTAGAAGTTCAGGTCGAAAAGAAAAGAGCGGTTATCAGAGATTATAGAGAAGCCTTCATCTACAGTAAAACGATATTTTATCCTATCATAAATCAACTAAAATCAATAGCGTATCGAGTTTATTACCGAAATTATCAGCGATCCCTTCGAGAACGAATAAACGTAATAAGCAAATTTCAAAGTATCGACAACGGACAAGCCAACAAATTACGGGAACCACTAATATTGAATTATCAAACCTTTGACCAGAAACGGGAGTTAATATACAGTACGTGACCCGTATCCTTAATCAGACAATGTCGAAGTTATATACATGCTGGTGTGGACCCACCGATACGATTAACAGTTACCTTTACAATGCGTCATCAAGAAGCGAACTTTGCGATATATCACAAAAAATATTTAATCCAAGGGAATCAAACGCGCGAGATACTTCCACAATACGGCGATAAGGTATATGAACGAAACAATGAGTTATTGAGTCCGTTGGAACACCAATATACGGATATGAACAAAGAGGAAGATAGAATAATAGTACCGATGAAAAAATTAGAAACTAACGTTAGAAACACTACGAATCCACTGGTTCAATGGACAACGAGAAAAATTGTAAAAATACAACGGATAAAAAATAAAATGAGTAACTTTATAATTGTAATAATCATTACAGGAACCCTGTGTAATTTAGCTACCTTGGCAGGGATCAACTTGTACCGATATTATCAATGGTATCAACGTCAAAAGAGAGAGTATTGAAGGAAGAAATTGACTGGAGGCATAATCTACACTCCACCGAAAGGCCCTCAAAACTTAATACAAACTAAGATCGAAAAGGAGATAGAAGGGGCGCACAAACTAGAATCGATTACGAACTAAAGGATATCGCCACGCGAGATGGGACGCTTGTGGAGTTGACGAGCCTGCCGAGAGTGTCGACTCGATTGAGAACCCTTCCGCACCTTGAGTTTCAACGGCCGATCTGGGCAATCAATGATGAAGCAATAATGCCGCGATTTAGATGTCGACTGAACACGATCGGGACATTCGTATAATGGTTATAGCCGAACGGAACAATTGTAAATAAATAAACTATAATCGAACTACCCGTGTATATAGAACAGTGAATATAATATTGTGTGCGGATCAATGCATGTAAAGTGATTATTGAACTTGATGAACAATATTGATTATATGATCTACACTGCGTGATTGTTATATCTATTTACTGTATGCTAATGTATATTTTATTTCTTTTCTTTTCCGTCTGCCTTGTACCTTTCGCTCCATGCATACCTTTCCTAAAAATCTAAGGACGAGATTTCACCTGAGAAGGGAGGAATGTTACGTCCGACATTTAGACCTCACGTTAGACTCTTTCCGTTCATTGCAATACCCGCAAGCACAGAATTATTATGAAGTTTAGGGAATAGTCAAACTCGACTATTCCCGTTACGTTTAAGTGTCTTCCGCGCGTCAACGAGGTGGTGAAGTCCGGAGAGATCTGTGAGCACGCCTTCAGAATGATTGTGAGCTCGGAACTAATCGAAGAACGTTGCGAGATGTTTAAAAAATTAGAAAAGTATTAATCAAGAATTCTTAATTAATTAAAAATATTTTTTTACCAAGAATGATTCAGGATTAATCACGACCGTAGGTTGAAGCGATACTGACGTCATGAGTGGCAGCATGTAGATGAACAAACAATGAACAAACAATGACTAGTTAACATGACGATTTACCATCTCCATCCATCCTGTCGTTGATAGAATACCACAGTACGATTGCAGACTTCCGTTAAACATCCCTTCTCCGTTCTTTCTGTCAAATAAACAAACGATAGAATGCTTAGATGTAAATCGTAGTTTGATTTACCAGGCGATAATGATAAATATTGCAGATGTCGGCAGTATATCTGCGAATCACGGATACCGAGATAAACTAGCAGGTAGAATAATATAGCTGTGCACCCCTTTTCTCCTTCCTAACATCGATAAACAATAAGTTTAAATCATTAGCAAGTCTTCAGCTAAGGGAACACGCAGACAGGATGCCATATAGCTGACGGTTTTGACTATCACAAATCGTTTCTTCATTCGATAAACATCGAACACCCATTGCATACCAGCACGTAGGTTTGCAAGAACGAGCGAGGAGTGCGGCATATGTACAAATCATTTCAGTATAAATAGCGAATTTATTTCGCGTAAATTACCACTACACAACAACCCATAATTTGATTTAAAAATTTTGATTTTACAGAATTTGGTTTTAACTCCGAAATTCGGAAGACAATTTTAATTATTGAAACTCTAAATTTAATTTTGACAATTCGTAATTTTGGAACGAGCTTGCTATTGGAAAATAATTATTGAAAGGAATAGTCATTGTTATTGACACTTGTTAATTATTATTAATATTTTATATTTTTTGTTCTGTTTGTCGTATTTTGTTAATGTTTATTATTATCTGTTATTATTATTAAAATTAAAACAAATAATAAATTAAAAATATTAATAAATAAAAGTATATAATAATTAGTTGTTTGACCGTCATCCATAGTTAGAACATTAGGTTCAGAATCGATGGATGATCGTCTCACAACTTTTAATTGTCATATTATTATTGTCGAATTATTTTTATTATTATAGATTATCTTTATTGAGAGTTTTGTTATTATTATTATTGTTATTATTATTATTATTATTATTATTATTATTATTATTATTATTATTATTATTATTATTATTGTTATTATTATTATTATTATTATTATTATTATTATTATTATTGAATAAACTGTATTACTAATATTGATAATATCATTTTAGTATTATTATTTATTATATTTACTAATATTTAAATTTATATAATTAAAATTATGATTACTTCATTATTTTATTATTAATATTATTATTATTTTTTAGTATTATTACTTTAGTATTATTATTAGTAATATTATTATTATCAGTATTATTATTTTATTATTATTATTATATTTACTGTTGTTTATTATTCCTATTTTTTAGAATTATTATTATTGCTAATATTATTATACTTTTATTCAATTAACATTGAAATTAGTATTATTATTATTTTTATTACTAATTTATTTCCTTTTCAACAAGTTTTACCTTCTTCCTCAGGGACCCGTTCATTAAGGGGGCACTCCTGAGTTGGTTGGAAAAAACCGTTAAAAGCTTAGAAAATAATTAAATATTTTTATTATCATTATTATTTTAATTATTATTATTACTACTGTTATTTTATTATTATTATTTAACATTATTTTAATAATATTTATTTTTATTTTATTAAATTTAATATAATTAGTTTTATCATTATTTTACTATGGAAATTACTATTATTTTATTTATATTTTACTAAATTTCGTATAATAATTTTTATTATTTTTTATTTGTGTTATTATTAGTTTTAATATTATTATTTTATTGATATTCTTGTTATTTTTATTATTATTATTATGTTATACTAATATTATTATCATAACATTATCACAATAATGTTATTAAGATTTTATATTATTATTTAGATTAATGTCTTGCCAGATCATTTTTTTGATATATAAAGTAAATTTATTGGTATTTTTATTTATATTTTATTAATATCTAAAATAAACTAAGTTATATTTATATCTATATTTTATTTTATTTTATTGTATTGAATCATGACAATATTTATATTTTTTGACTGAATGTTGTTCTGTGTATTTTTTATTCATTTTATGTAGTGATCGTTTTTATTATTGTGTTTATTTTTATTTGTTAATTTTTGGGTAGTAAGAAAATATCATATTTTAATTCAACCAGGAAAATCAAAAAAATATAAAAAAATAGAGTTTAAAAAAAGGAAGACTAGAAAGAAACAGAAAAAATAAGTTAAATGAATATCATAGAAAATTAAATTAAGAAAATATATAGATATAAAAAAATCAATAAAAAATAGATATTAATGTTAATTACTTACCACGAATTATTAATTGACTTGAAAACTTTCTACAATTATCTTGTTGATTGAATTTACTGGATTTTATTTCGAAGTACAAGAAAAAAAGAAGTTGTACCAAGAAATTTTATCAAGACGAGAAGAAAGAAGGTGTATGAATAAAGTACAAAGAAAGAACAACAATTGATCCTTTTAAAAAAAGGATCAATCCATAACATTATTTGCAGTTCTATCAAGTATCTATTCATACTTTGTAGTTATTCTGTTTTCTCTATTATACTTATACTTAAATATCATATTTTTTAATTATTTTATTAATACAATATGATAAAAGTAATTTCAACAGTATATTTTTATTATTGAAACTGCTTTATTACAATTATTATTATTATTATTATATTGTAAAAAAAATATAAAAGAAACTCACCTTAAAATTTTTTTAAATAAAATGAATTGAGCAATTATGCTCATTTATTTTATTAAAATCGAAATAGGCAATTATGCCCAAATATGTTTTTGAGCAATTATGCTCCTGTGATTGAATACTTGGGTAATCATGCCCATAAGACAAAGATTTATGAGCAATTCTGCTCATTTTGACAATTTTAATTTATCGGGAAATTAAGCCCATTTAAAAAAATTTATAAATTTTAATATTAAGAATATTTAATTTAAATTAAAGTTAAAAAACAATTTTTAACATAATTTTTTAATTTATTAAACGATTAATTTTCTTTAAAAAAACGATATTTTTTTTAAAAATTTAAACTAGTATAAATACCTCAAATTTTTTAAAAAAATATCTTTCACACAAATAACTCAAAGAAAAACATAAACTAATAACATTTTAAAAATTTTTACGAAAAATCATTAAAGAAGAAAACTATACGAATTATATTTTGGAATCCTCCATAGTTATTTAAACATTGTATTGTTCCGAAAGAATTCTGTGATTCGATTGAATAAAGTTTTCAATCAGATTTCCTTTGAGTTTTTACTATTATTAATATTTTGAAACTAATCTCCGGTGAGATTTATTTGGATTGAAACCTCAAGAGAGGGTTAATCAAATTAATATACTCATTACAAATTTGGAAGAACCTTTTGAAAAAGGAGTAGACATTTATAATTTGAAAGCGTGTTTAAAGTAAACAAAGAAAAATTATTTAGATTACCCAACAAATATAAATAAATAATAAATATAAATAAATATAAATGTTAACAAATATAAATATAAATAAAATAAAATATATATAGAGATATATATAAAATAAATATATAATAAATAAATATATATAAATATATAATAAATATATATATATATATAATATTATATATATATATATAAACAAATATAAATAAATATAAATAAATCTGATAGAATTCCCAATTTTTTGATAGACAAGAAAGCGAGATTGGGAAATTGTGGGCTAAAGAAGAATTGTATCACATTTCAAAAATAAAATTAATAATATTTTGGCTTGATTTTATTGGAAAAAAGTTAATTAATTAAAATATTTAAAGACTGTTGATGCCCTACTTTTCCAATTTCGGATGTTAATCCAATAACAACTTGAGTTATAGGGTCTTATTAACAATAATTCACAATATAACTTAAAAAATTATTTATTTTATATTTTGTACCATTTAACCAATTAAATTAAACACTACCAAACTATAATTAATAGCTGATGGTGATTCATGCTGATCGAAACATTTATTGTATTAACAATTTTTTAAAAAATGCTTTATCAAATATTTTTTCGAATAAAATCAATTTAATATTTTCTCTATTTATATGGGCACCAAAAATCATTTTGTTATTTTTCGTCATTTCAAAATCCGGATTAGTGAATATTCTAAATCAAATCGATCCAGTAAGGTTCTTGTTCATTAGTTATATTGTAAAAATAGAATATCTTCATTTTCAGAGGATGAGTTTTCTGTTTTAATTCACACTTTGAGCGGGAGTTTTGTGAATCATTATTAAAAAGACGCTTCAACTCATTAATAAACATTCAAAATGGACAAAGTAAAGCCGCTTAAAATCTTAAAAACTTTAATTAAAAATTTTAAAACATTTTATCATTATCATCCAATAATATGTTACATTAAGATAAATAAATAATTTCTTTTAAATTAGCTTTATAAAGTAAAATTATAACTAACAAATATAATTGTTGATAATGGAAAAGAATTTATGATCATAATAATCATATTCTTAAAACAGCTTTAAATAAATTATTTATATATATATATATATATATATATATATATATATAATTTTACTCAATGTTTCAAGCTTCTTGTAATATTTGTTGGGTTGCGGTTAATTTTTCTTGTGTCCATGGTGTGACTTTTGCATGAACAGGTAGCCTTTTATTATGATTTGATGTTTAGTTTTTATTTTATTTATTTCTGAATCGATTTTCTTTAGAGTGTTTTGGAATTTTTTAGTATGTCGGGTATTTCCTTTTTTTCAGATTTTTTTTTCTTTGAGACAGGACTTAGATTCCTGAATTTCTTTATTGGTTGTAATATTGTTTTCTCGGTTTTTTGTAGTAATTTTGTTGAATTTTGTTGATTGGATGTACGGTCAATTGAATAGATTGATTTTTATTGCCCTTGTAGATTTTGTTACAATTGTGTCAACTTTAGGTGTTATTCTTATGTAATTATTGAAAATCTTGTTTGGAAATTTATGTCGAGGGTAAAAAGATTTTTTGTATTGATTAAACCTGTTCTACATGTTAGTTTGAACTCGTTTAATAATTGAATTTCAGAGTTATTTATGAAAAGTTTCGGTAGTGTGATAGGAAATCTCAACCAATGATTGTGTTTTCTATTTCATCAATAGTGAAACCACAGTTGAAGCTTTGGTTGTTGATGTTTAGTTGTATTTGTATCGTACCGTAAGTTGTGATAGGTTTACCGTTTGGTGCAACTACTTTGAAATTATTCGGGTATGAATTTAAATTTTTGAAAATCTTTTTTAGAACTAAAGAACAACAGGATCCAATATCAACTAAAAATTTGAAACAACTATTAACAGGTTGCACCATGATTGTAGCAGATAATTCACTAACTTGTTATGGGTGCGTCACATTTTGTTGCTTTACTTTTGAATTTTTGATGGTACTGACAAAACATTTATAAAACGAAAGAAAGAAATAATAAGATTTATAGCTTAAGCAGCACATCTCAAGGGTAGAAATGAAAGCTTTTTAGAAGAAACTACATTCGTAGCACCAATCATATTTTTGGCATTACCGATAATGCACGAAATACAACAATTATCGTAATTGCCCAAAATTTCCAAAGCTTGTCAAATAAATTTCGAAATAGTGACTGCAGTATTGTTTAAAAAGGCAGTTATTAAGAAAAACAGGTGTATTTGAATTATTTTCAAAAAATAAAATAATTAAAAGATGCTTTTCACAGGAAACAAAATTTTTCCATCCATCAGTGGTCAACAACGCCCATTTTCCATTTCGGTTTTCAAAAAATTCCTTTTCTAGATTTGTTACAATTTTTGTTATTGCCCTGGTCCGCCCGACCCTCAGGTTGCCCCGAGAGGGCAACCTAACGGAGGTAGCAGAGCTGTGCTGTGGCTTGGCTCGAATTTGCAGGGCTATATTGAATTCAGTTTGTCTCCTTGTCTGATATTTCTGGAAGGCACGAGACCACGTCTCTTGACTCTCCTCACGCGGTGGTCTATGGAAGACATGAATTGCAATTTCAGAAGTGAATAATGCTTTAATCTCAGTCCCATCAATACAGTCGGATCTTTGGGCGAATTATAAATGCAACTATTTCCCAACATCAACTGAAAGTCTTGAAGACATTTTGTAAATGTTTCATAGAATTTTTTAATCAATCTTTCTTCAATCGTTCTTAAATCCATTGGACTTCTGATAATGACAGGGTAATCATGCATTAGTAGGGGAAAAATGGGGCTTCTCCCCACATGACCCCCCCCCCGGGGGGGGGG
>MQRK01180739.1:414-11120 GCA_001938485.1 Girardia tigrina
ATAACGATAGAACTTGTCAAAGAGAATTCCAAGTTGGTGAATACGTATTAAGCAAAGTGGAAGGAAATTCTACAAAAGATGCTAATCGATACGAAGGACCTTTGAAAATCCTACAAAAATGACACGATAGAAGTTATATATTGGAAGGGGGAAACGGTAAAAAGGTTATAAGAAATATAGCTTGGCTGAAGCCTTTTAAAGGAGGGGGATGTGAGATATAATTAATAACTTAATAATAATTTGTAAATAAACTAAATTAAATTAAAAATAATAATGGTTCAAGAATACTTTTAATAAAACTCTCAATTTAGAATTTAGAATTTAAATAAATTAAAATATGTCATGAAATATGACATATTTTAAAGTTGTTTAAATAATCAAAATTTAGGCGACAATTTAATTTTTTGATTAAATAAATTTTAAGAAGAATATTTTAGTTTTTCCTAACATAGTAATAATAAAAATCATAATAATACGATTCATCATACCATTTGCCCTAATAGAAATTATAACCCACTTGAATCAAGGTATATCTTATCGATTCCTTATTCAGAGGGCTTTAAGCATTTAAAATCATCAATTTTGAAAAGTCTGATTCCGAATACCATGAATATAAAAATTATTTCCCGATCATATAAAATTCGTGATATGTTCAGTAATAAATCTCCCACTTTTTCTTGGTTTGTGCTCCGATCTTGTTTATAAATATACATGTAATGGGTAATAAATATACACCACATTCATTGGAGAGACATCACATCATTACAATAATGGAATCCAAAAATACAGTCGTAATGAAGGTAGAATTAATATTGCAATACATAGAAAGCATTGCAAGGGGACATAAAACCTCAAGATTTTAAAATTCTGTGCACTCAATTTAGGAATTATTGGGAGTGAGTGACATTTAAAGTGTTATATATATATATATATATACTTTAATAATTATCTTTTCTAATGATGAAGGCCAATCAAAATTAATAAACATGAATAAAAGACTTTTAATAAGCTGAATTGTTTAATACCCCAGCAAATTTAAATTCTGATCATTTGACGGAATGGTGTTGATTTTACAAGGTCTTTTTTATTTTTTGTTTGTTTGAAGAATTTTGGTTTCTAAGGGAAAAAGACCTTTCGTAATCTATATCGCAATGGAATCTTTTGTTTGGTGCTTAAGTTTTTTAGTTTGATTTTTAAAATTTCTTTGATAATTTTGGAAGTTGGAAACTATATTTAATAATAATTTTATTTTGCTAATTGTTTAGATTTCCCTTATAAACTTTCTTCTCATTCTGTTGTAGGTTGCGCTGGATTAAAGGAAGAAGAGACCAGTTTATTAAGCTTTCACAGTATAATAAGAGTGGTAGGGTTTGATACAAAATGACAGTCTTTGTCCTTTACAAAATGATCCTTTTGTTTTTGTAAAGGTATCCAAATATAAAATTCAAATTTATAATTAAAAAATCAATTAATTTTATTTATAAAAATGTATCTACCACCGATTTCAATGACACAAAATATTTTTAATAACTCTCTTGGTATTCAAAGAAGTTGTTCTGGTAAAATATCATAAGGCAAAATTAAAAATAGCTTAAAATAATCATACTGTTAGGAAAAAGAAGTTAAAAAAAGTAAGACTTTTCTTGAATCTCTGATAATAAATATCGCCTTGGTCAAGACTTGTATTATGTTTAGAAACATAGTTTCCGACAGGGATAAGATGTTACAATAGAGATTCTGAAAACAGCTGCATACCTAATTCGTTTTGGTTTCGCTTGGCTTTATAGTCGTTGATGGCCGTTTTTGTCAGTTGATATACACATCTACTACGTTTATTCGTACGGGTAAACATGTTACTATTCCGTCTTTTGAATCTGAAAAAAATAAATTTGCTTAGGAAAATAGTATAAATTAGTAAAATAATATTTTTAAAAGATACTTCGGACACACACTTTAATTGTTAAATTTTTAAGAAATGATTTGATTGTAAGTTTAGCTTGCAGTTTACCTGTCAAATGTCATGTACTGATCAAATGTACCAGGTGATTCACTTGAATTATATAATAGAAGACCTGTTTTTATTCCATATCTGGATTAATTATTATTGTCTTTAAATGACAAATTTTCTTTAGAGTATCAACCTGTTTTTTTACTTTATCAGCTGCTTCCCAGTAATATGCGCCAGAATTATGAAGAAATTATAAATAAAATTCATGATAAACGTGGATGTTTTTTTCGATTATTTCAAAGTAGACGGAACAACATGGTTGGCTCATTGTAACGTTAGACCAAATAAACAAGTTAAAAATGCAAGTATTTTAGATTTAATACAGCATTCATCGGAATTTGATCATTCAGTTTTTTTTGCACTTTGTTTGGCACTTACTCTTTCAACAAATACTTGTACAGTAGAAAGACCTTTCAGCATCCAATGCATGGTTATAACTTGGTTGCGATCAACCATGGAAGAGAGCTGGTTGGATGGTCTGTGCACGATGAGTGTTCATCGTCATTTAATAGAAGAAATTAATGAATTTTTTTTGGAAAATTTCTTAATCGTTTTGGATTAGTGAAAAGGAAATTGCAATTTCTCTTTTTGAATAATATGTACTCTTTTTAGTGTTATTTAATTTATTTTTTATGTTGTTTTTTATTTACGTTAAAGTTTTTAGAGAGAGAGGGGCAATCCAGTCTTCGATCGTTCCCCAAGTCACATAATTGCACATGGGTTCGTCAACTGCGGATTGATTGGTGCACTCGAACCGACGTCATCTAGCGGTCTATCGTTCGTCGGGTTGTCGACCTGGGACCGACCTGTATCGGTCTATTCCAGTCGATACAGTCCCGAGTAGCAGTATTCCGTAACCCTGCTTGATTCACTTCTCAGAACCGGCGGTCTGTCTTCGGAATCGATGATCGCGTGCAGTGCGCAGTGTCGAGGTGGTAAGTGTGTGTTCTAGTGCTCGATCGTGAAGACCCGTGAAGGCGAACCGGTGAGTGAATGTAAGAGAATGAATAGGTAGACGCATATTAAAAACAAGTGAAGAATTCAATACATTTATTTTCAATATTTACGGTTGCTCATTCAAACGTGGAGATCATTATTTTTCATCATTTAGTTCGTTTAAACAATTGTCAACATTTTACACATTTATTATTTTTTTCATTTTTTTATTCAGTTCATATTTTTTGATCACTGCAAAGTTTAATTAGTGATTTGTATTTTTATAATTTTGAGATTCTCGAAAAAAAGTTTAATAAATTTTAAGTACATTATAATTATATGGTTTTTTTTGTTATTGAAATATTTTATTTTGCAACCCCCCAAAAAAATCTTGTGGGTCTTCTTGACGGTGTACTTGTTATTCGAGAAGATTTCCTAAAATTTGTACCTGTCTGGGATACTCACGGAATTTCTTAATCTCAAACACAAATCAAATCTCATATAGAGTGTGAGATATTATAGAATTAAATTTAAATTAATTAAATAAAATATTACGCAATCAACAAATTTAGAATAATTCTAAATTTGTATCATATAACTATTACGGGGTCGAGAGCAGACTTAACCTTTGACTCTCCATTTATTTTGTATATAACTGATGTATGTGTGTTTGTGATTTAGTTTATTTAAATATATTTTAGTGCAGATCTTTTCTCTTCTAACAGAGAGATTGGCCTTTATCTCAATAACTTGCGATCAATAGACTTCGACGAGGCTAATAATATGAGTGAGCAATTAAATGGTAGCGTAGCGAAAGTTAGAGAAAAACTTCCGAATGCGCTACATGTACAATGTAAAAGCCACTGCTAAATTTAACTCTTTCTCATGCGTACACGGTTCCTGGCATTAGAAATTGTATATGAATTATGTCCTAATTATATATTTAATTAGAAAATTTCCAAAATGAGAATTCGTGCAGCGAAAAATGATTGAGAAAGTAAATTATGAATCAAAAAGGAAGAAGTAGATCGAATTCTGCGAAACAAAATGGATTGAACATTTAGATGCCATTTCAATGTTTGCTGAATTATATAACATCATTAATGACTCAAAAACTAAAATTGAAGAATTTACAAACAGCGAATCATCAAGTAAAGCATTCACATTTAAATCAATTATAAAAAAACCTATCCTAATAATTTAAGTTTGCATTTCAGTTCTCATATTATCCCTTTCTAAAAGATTATCTGTACTCCTGCAATCAAAACATAGCGACTTGAAAACCTGTGTGGAATTGTGTGAAAATTTGGAAACAGATATTCAAGAATTACGTTTGATATTTTTAATATTTTTAAAAATACTGAGGAAAATGCTGATTCTCGTGGAGCTCGGTTTGAATTTCTCTCCGTATCTGTGTCACTAAGTCTTGGCAATTGACATTATAAAGCTATTAAAATGGCAGACATGGAAATCGTTGTTGTACTTAAAAGTATTTTTTTACGATTTGCCGCATTTCAGTTACGAAAATGTAATTGAATAAAATATCAACAATATATGATATCTTTGCTTACCATTCAAATGACGGTTTACCCACCCACGTTCCATATAATAGAGAGATATATCAAATAATAATTTCCCCCGACCGAGGGACCCCTAGTGATGGCACAATGCTGCAGCCGTGCAACTGCGCTCTCTCTGTTATGAGATACCAAATGAACAAAATAAAGGTTCCAAGAAATATGTTTAAAAATAGCAGATTCTTCTGCTTTCAAATAAATGTATGTTTTATTTACCTATGATATGTTGATACAAACGAATTAAAGATTTTCTAGATAGAAAATATCCAGAAAAAACAAACATAAATCTAATAAGATGACCATAATTAATGGTGAATAAGGTTTAGAATCTATGGGATATTTCTCAGAAACCTTATTGAGATACAAATGTTTTGAAATCAAATGGAAAGAATTAATGAATGACTTTAGAAATTCGGATTTCAAAAGAATAATTAATTTAAGCATTTCTTCTTCAAGGATTGAACTATCGAAGCCTACGAGAAGCATTAAAATTTGAGTTAACTTTGCCAAATGATAAATGCCAATTCGTGACAAAACTTTGAAAAGTTTGATATCAGACAGTGTATTCGTATAATGTATTCAACAATAGTCTTGAATTCATTCAATTGAGGTTAAAAGTCAATTTTGAATCAGATGATTAAAGGTCAAGGTGCGTTCCTTGTTCGAGATGCTTTCAAGAGATGTTTATAAAGTCGGCGAACTATGACAAAATGGAATAAAAGATTGCCAAAGAATTAACGAAAACCATATAAAAAGATATTACTATAAAATTTAGGATAAACCCGCTCAAATATCGGTACCCCTAAAACCTAGGCAATGTTACTGATTTGAGGAAATGAGTCATAGAATAATAGATTATCTGTAAAATGGTTGCTGTTAGATTTGTGGAAGGGAAGACAATCCATTTAGAGATTGTTTAGGAGCACAGGGGTACCTAGACCAGTATTATGTATCCAAAATGAATAAGATACAAAAATTGTTACAATACTGAAGGTGTCAAAAATTTCATTCAGACGAATAAACAGAAAAGTTAGGATACTGGTCGCGACCCACCGAACTTATGTTTTCGGTCGAGCTATGCCCGTAAAGAAGCAATATTCTAGAGATTGAGAACAGGAACAGAAACTGTATAACCCACACTCACTTTACTGTGTGAATTGATCGTTCGTTTGTGTGTTTTTTTAATATTTGTTTGTATATATATTGTGGATTTATTGTAAAAAAGAGGAATGTATATTTTTGCGTTGTCGAAATTATTTTATTTGGTTTACGTCAAAAAAGAAAAAGTCAAGACAATTAAAAAAAGAAGAAATTAATAATAATTTATGCTTCAAACAACGTCATAAAATATTTATATAAAAAGACTCATTCAGGTTTATTAAGACCAATAATTCTACAAGAGTGGCGTACCATTTGCATTAAAGCTTTTCACGAAATCGGTCATTATGGATACAACAGTACATTTAAATTAATGCATTTACAACTAGTCTTGTATAATATGCGAAAAGATATTAAAAATTATGTGTCTAATTGTATAAGTTGTAACAAAAATAAAGTATCAAGAGGCACTAAATTAACTTTGGTAAAGTTTGACGAACTGGAAAAATTAGAACACCTACACATTGATATCACTATACCATTACCACCAAATAAAGGATATCGTTTTCTACTCTGTTTAATCGATCGTGCTACCAGTTGGTTCGAGGTAGTACCCCTCAAGTCAATCACTGCTAACGATGTTTGTGATTCAACTGAATCAACTTGGTTTTATCATTATAGTCCACCAAAACGAATCACTACTGATCAAGGTAGACAATTTGAGTCGGTTCAGTTCAAAGCACTCTGTAACAAATATAATATTAAAAAAATTAGAACCACACCCTACCACCCTCAAGGGAATGGAAAAGTTGAAATTTTTAACCGATTTTTGAAGGAGACATTAAGAACGAAGTGGAACAATACAAATTGGTTAAATATTCTAGAAGAAACTTGTCTTGCACTACGTTTAAAACCAAACAACGTGACATCAATGTCACCATATGAAAAATTAACTGGAAAAAATATTTTTTCCAAATATTTAAGAAAACCAATTTATTCAACTTAAAAGAAAACGACTCAAAAGGATGTAAAACTTGTTTCATCAAAAACCAAACAGCTCGTAATTTTGATGACAGATACGGGGGACCTTTTTCGGTAGTTAGTGTAAAAAAAATAACGTCACCGTCGAGTTTATCGACAATAAAAAGTACTTAATTTGAGAAATGTAAAATTACGATAAGAAAATGAACGTTCCACTTTAAGGGGGGGACTGTTGTATAACCCACACTCACTTTACAGTGTGAATTGATCGTTCGTTTGTGTGTCTTTTTACTATTTGGTTATATATATTGTGGATTTATTGTAAAAAAAGAGTAATGTATATTTTTGCGTTGTCGAAATTATTTTATTTGGTTTACGTCAAAAAAGAAAAGTCAAGACAATTAAAAAAAAGAAATTAATAATAATTTATGCTTCGAACAACGTCATAAAATATTTATATAAAAAGACTCATTCGTCTGTGAAACTGTTGACTGATATCAATTCGGCAGTTAGGAGTCGACACCAATCGATGTTACATGACACAAATCTTGTCTCGTAATATTTCGCTAAAGGAATCATTCGATATTTTTTCGGTTTTTGAAAAGTTCAGTTGGGATGTTCGATTGATATTTGTCGAGAAAGAAAGCTTGGAAATATCGTTTTGGTCCTTTCAAGAAATCATTGACGTAGACAGCAGAATATTTATCAATTGGACTTTGAGTTTTTTTGGAATTATTTTTTTTGTTTGTCCACATTATTTTTTTTTGAGATTTTATTTTTTTGGCAGCAGTGAGTTCAACAATATTGACATAGGCAATATTATGAATTAGAATTGTGATCGATTAATCGATCACAATTTCAAATTCATTAGATTAATTATTCTGCTGCCAATTTACTATTACAAGTCTGAAAACGAAAAAAATAGTATCAATATATCCGATTAACTTTCGTCAAAAAAAAAGAAGAACTCAACGATCATCCTTATTCATCAAAGAAAATAGAAAGACGTCATATAAAGAGAAAATTTTCTCGAGTACTCTTCGTCTACAATACATCCGCATTTTCGGCTATATATTTATTCTGGTATTAGCTGGTTTCACTTTATCACACTGAATCATAGTCGTTTCGATTAACGAATTCAAAAGAAACAAGGTTACAATTGTTTTTTTATCGTGATTCATTCAAAATTGTTATTTGTTTTCATTCAATACGCGCTTATTCTAAAGATTTATATTGCGTGTTATTCTCTGACTTGTTTATAATAAGTAAAAATCGGTTTGTTTGTATATCTTTACTCGTTCAAACAAATCGATTTTTAAAGAAACAATATCAGATGTAAGATTATGAAATATCAAAAAATTTGGTTATATATGACATAAAAGGTTTTGGGGATTCTAGAATCTTAGTTTAAAAAAATACAGTTTTTTAAAAGAATATTGGACAGTCAATATTATGAGTCTTTACTCAAAAGCTGACAAAATATGTTTGGAAAAATGCAAATTAAAATTACCATGAAAATCCTAAAACGCAGTGGCCGAAATTGATGACGAGAAGAATCCAGTGTAAGCTTTTATTCGTGGCATGGATGCAATGAAAACATTTGGAGTAATTTCGAATACGATGCACAAAAAGAAGAAAGACTAAAAAATGCTTTTCTCTTTTAAAACGCTACAAAACAAATTCATTCTAAGTCAAAGTTTTATCTACAAAGAAAAGGGAATCATGTACAACAAGAGTTTGCGTTTATCACAATGGTTGAACTGAACACAACCTCTAAAATACTACCCTAAACAAGACATCCACTACCAGAACCTCATTATTACTGTTTTTGGTCTGACGTAGGTATCTAAAACAAGAGCTTTTTAAACTCGGATTATCAAACACAGGGGATGTCTATTTCAAACAACTGGATGATATGATTAGAAATATAGCAATTAAACAGAGATGATTAAAAAATTCATCGGTTCTCTCCTCTTAAAGGAGTTAACTTACCCTCACACAAAGTAAGTAAAGCAAGTGACCATGACAAATTTGCTGCAGCTAAGGTTAGAAAATCTTCAACACTTCTGAAAGTAGTCAAATCTTGTACCCAGTGATTATCACTCCTTTCAAAATTTGGATAACTTCTTGTCATCTGTGATAATGGTGATTATATATTTTATAAAAATTTGGCTCTATTTCCTACTTCTCATTTAAGTTTTAATAATATGGTAATATTAGAATCATATCATTCTAATCAAAAAAAATACTTCTTACAAATGTGTATTATCCCTGAGTACTTATGAAGAACACTTATATGATTTTCCATACTTTAATTGACATCAAAACTCAGATTGCATTTAGAACAAATCTCCATTAAACGTTCGTATTTAGAAATCCTTTTTGATTGACAAATTACGTGTTATTTCTAAACCTCTAATTATCTGAAAAAATTTAAATTACATTTCCTTACAAAAATATTTTTAAATATTTTAGTTCATTTTAAATATATTATCTGTGATTAATTGAATCTTTACGTTACAATCCACTATTAAAATAGTATTATGTATTTATTGATTAAAATATATTAATTTTATTTAAAAGTTGTTCATTAAATTTTAAAATTATTACAATAATCCGACGTTTCAAAAAATTTAAAATATCATTCTTCCATCTGGTTGGAAGCAACACAATCCTAAAAACATTGTACCAAACACAACATACAATTAACACCGTTCGCAAATATTCTATACACAACTTAAATAACAATAATCATTGCTGTCCTTTAAAACTTGTGCTTATTACCAAGATAGCGAGTTATTTATTCTAATAATTGCAACAATTCTTTTTAAATATTTATCTTTTTATAAACTTGATAACGCTGTCAACATTCTAAATTTTATACATGTATATTCTGATAACCAATATCCTCGAAAAAACACTTATATACTTTTTCGAAATATATATAAGCGTAAATACTTCCAAGAAACTAAAGGATCCCATCCCTACTGACCCTTATCTTGAATTCACATTTCTGATCATAGGATAATCAAAAAGATTTTAATAAATTAACAAAAAATGAGTATGAAGTTATATTATTTAAAATCACACCGTTTCGCTTACCGTATTCCCCGGGCGAAATTTTCATAATTACAAGTATCATTTCCCTTAATTGTCATCCAAATATGAGCCACTACTCGCGAATTTGTGATCTCAAATGTGTAATCCTTTTTACTATGCCAAAGAATACAAAATTGGTAATAAGGGTGCATCAATAAATCTAGAATAAATATATGAAGCAAAATTTGATCTCCTAAATCAAATTATAACTAAAAAACACATTTAATATTTTCTAACTTGGCGATTTTCTTTTAATAGTACTTTTTTCTGATAATTTACAATTTCCTATTAATTCATCATAAATTGGATCCCTGTCGTAAAACAGTTTAGATTTGTAGGCTCGTTTGAATTTTTCTCGAATAATTGGAACCTTTCTGTTTCCTGATAATAATTAATAAAAAAGGATTGCTACCAAAAATATTTGTGAGAATATTCGTGCTATTCGCGTTATGCCATTTTCGTTATCAGAAATTTCACAATTCATTTTTCACATAAAAATTTATTAATGAAAATAATACACACTTTTAAACAAATTTCTCTTTAATTGAATCATTTCGCCAAAATCCATTTATTAATTTTTTTTCAATATAATTTATAACATTTGAATTATACTTTTAACATTTATTTTAAATTATAATAATAAAATTTATTCATAAAATTTTATTTTAAAATTATTAAGCATTATAAGCCTTCCCAAACTGAATGGATAACTGAGTAAGTAGGGGAAAAATGTATGTTCTCCACCACTATGTACAATAATAACATTACACTGTTTAATAAACGCTATATGAAAATTACACTGTTCAATAAAAGTTATATAAAAATAACACCTATACAATAATAACATTACACTGTTCAATAAAAGTTATATAACAATGACATATATACAATAATAACATTACACTGTTCGATAAAAGTTATATAAAAATTATATATATATATATATATATATATATATATATATATATATATATAAGGTGTATATAATAATATATAATATAGTATAT
>MQRK01180776.1:338-23785 GCA_001938485.1 Girardia tigrina
AATAACATTACACTGTTCAATAAAAGTTATATAAAAATTACATATATACAATAATAACATTACTTAACGTTAATAAACGCTATATGAAAATTACACTGTTCAATAAAAGTTATATAAAATTAACATATATATAAAAATATCACTGTATCCGTTGCTAAGGAAAAACTTCCCTTGGTTACCGTTACCCGGGGGGCCGAAACCGTTGCTAAGGAACCGGGAACCAATCAGAAGCGTTTCCATGTGAACTGGAACCGTTGCTAAGGTGATCGCGACCGTTGCTATGGTGATCGCGACCATTGCTAGGGAACCGTCGACCAATCAGACCGTTGCTGTAGTGAATGCCGGCGATCGCCGGCACCGTTGCTGTGATGATCGCGACCGTTGCTATGGTAACCGCGACCGTTGCTAGGGAACCAAGGAGCCAATCAGAAGCGTTTCTAAGGTGATCGCGACCGTTGCTATGGTGATCGTGACCGTTGCCATGGTAACCGCGACCGTTGCCATGGTAACCGCGCGGTAACTGGTTACCGTTGCCATGGCAACCGCGTGATAACTAGTTACTGACCACCACCCCCCGGGGGGGTGGTCCAGAACTCTCATTTTTCCCCTACTAAGCCTTTTCCTTTTAAAAAGTTCAGCTGCCAAAAGTTACGAACTCTCTCACGGAGCTGTTGCTGTGTCATGTCTTTTCTGAGAAAATGAATGCCGGAGGATGATGAAATATTATGCAAGAAACCCCATACCCAATGTGATTCATGCTGCAATTTGATTGCATGTTCCATTTATTTTTAATTTACTGATAGTATGCATTCTTCATATGTCCAGATTTTGTCTGCGCACCCGTTAGTTGTAGGTATTGGAAATAGAGGAAAATTTGTTAAACAATAATTAAAATAAAAAATTAATCAAATTTGAAATTGAATTGATTTTTTTAAATCTCAAATTACGTCAAATTTCATTATGACAATGTCGCACTTTGAAGCTCCTCTTCGTTATTTGGAGCCATTTAAAAGGGAAGTCGACTGCCACGAGCACAGAGAAATTCTTTTTTCAAGGATAGAGAGACTGGGGTGTATAGTTCGATCATGGGACTTTATTATTGAAGCTTGAGGAATCGAATTCCACTGCCATCGTATGTGCCTTGTTTCTATATCGAAATTCTTCTCATGTTTAGACAAATACAACACAGTTTCATCTGAAACTAAGAAAATAACAGTAAAATTTCCTTTCACTGATGCCGTTACAATAAATACAATCCTGGAGTACATTTATACCGGCCAATTAATTATTAAATGCAATATTCTTATCCATCTGATATGTTATGTAGATTATTTCCTCTTTGACGCAATGCTGGAATCGATTTCAAAAACTTTAAAACTACATCTGTCATCAGAAAAAAATATCGAATCTGACCTCGAGAAATACTACCACAAAATCAAACCCATCTGAAGTCATTTGACTCACCAGTCTCACTGGAGTCTCAGACAAATCGAAACGTATCTCAAAGTTGTAGATAATATCGAAAGAGTATTGAATGAATGTTTGGCTCTGATCGAATGGTGTAAATCGGGCGAACAAAATTCCAACGAAATGACCGAAGAAAATCTCGCGAGCGTAAGAACCGTTCAACCGGTCGCTCTAAGTGATGACGGCAAAATCGACAAGAAAGGATTCCTAATCAATCTAATCGATTCCCCGGGTCGCGAAGATTTTAGTGGTGAAGTAACAGCAGCGTTAAGAGTGACCGACGGGGCACTGGTTGTTATCGATTGTTTGTTGAACGTGTGCGCACAGACAGAGACCGTGTTGTGCCAGGCGATCACCGAGAGAATCAAAGAATATAAGCTCCTTTCGTGTCTCTCTCTCGTCCCAGTATCTCCACATTCCCAACGCCGGAGCCCCGCAGCTGCGCCGCATCCACCCTCTTGCCAACACCACTAATACTTCAATTTTTTGATAGTGAGATGTTTTTAGATTTTAAACTCTGTTTTTGGGTTATATAATTATTTACATTTTGTCAAAATTTTAAATTATAAATTATTTGGTGAATCGAAAATTTCTACTAACTCCTCATAGTGTTATTTATGAAATTTTTATAGTGGTATTATGATTTTTATTAATTAGAGGGTGTCGAAAATAAATATATTGAAATAGGGGCACAACTTAAAAATTTTGCGCACCCCTGATCTAAGTAATAACAAATAACATATTATGTAATGTTATGTTTAAAATCTTACTTAATCAATTTAAATTGTTTTTAAAACAGGAAAAGAAAATTATATATTCAAAATATTCAATAACTTTTCAAACAATTATTTCTCTGCAAAATTGTTCTGTGGAAATGTCATTTGCAAATTCCCAAATCGATATATTGATTAAATAAAAGTCAGTTAGAAATTCTCGAACGACAGAGAAAATTCATTTTTATGATAATAAATTTCCCTAATAATAAAATTTTAGTATCGAAAATTCAATTAAATGCGATATTTGAATAATCAAAATTAATTACTTATTTCTTAAAATTTGTGATTATCTAAGACACAAATTAATTACTTTCATAAAAAGAAAGTTCGCTAAATATTTGTACGGAAAATCTTCGGTATTTTCTTAACCAATATTTTTTTTAGTTTTCTATTCTATCATTTATTAGATTTATTTTTAATAAAAAAATTGTAATTTTTTTGTACAAAAATCATTTTTCCACTAATGACACTTCCTAAATAGGTCAAATAGATTCTATTTTAGTCCGGTGTTGCCCAGCGGAACATGATGAAAGGATAATTTTTAAAAATAATACATCTTTAAATTTAAAATTAATGTTCTTTATTTTTTTAACAATTTAACCCTTTGAACCCTAAAGGCCGATAAACCGGCCAGATTTGGCGAGACATATACCCTAATGGCCGATTTATCGGTCTCCATATTTATCGTTATAACCAAGAACTTGCTCGAACATGAACTCAGTTCGATGGTGTCGCTAGGTCAGAGTTGATGTCTGCTGATGTGCTAATAATTTTACCTAATTTTTTATTTATTTTTATTATATATAGGGTTAATTTTATATAGGGTTAAAAGGGTTAATACTAGTGGTAAAAAAAATCTGAGAATTAAAACTTCATAAAATGCCAATATTTTAATTCTGTCCATGAAAACTTAACGCTCTAATGATTAAAAAATAAAAACTATCATAAATCTTATTACGAACACTAATATGGGCCTCCAATCTCTTTCGAATGGTATTGACCCACTGGGTTCTTTAGATGGTCCATCCAAACTAAAGAGTGCTAGCTACCCCCCGATAGGCCTCCTACGGGGACGGAGTGCTTCAGTTTTCGAAATTTCTTGAGCTTCCCTGTTGCAAACGACCAATCATGGATTGTGGTACCATGATTGAGCTGTATTGGTGGACTTTGTACAGCCGCGAAAGGGACATTTGAACTTTACCCTCGCATTTAGATCTGCGATCCTAAAAGACAAATGTGTATCTTCGGGATAAGTCGTTTGCTCCACCACCATTGAAATAGTCGGGGTAATTGTTGAGGGCTGAAAATCGGTCGTTTGGATGAGTTTGGGTTCTTCGTCTCTGTCTGGATTGTCGCTTTTTCTGTTGGATTGCGCTGATGATTCTGTCGGACCTTCATTGATATTCTCCCTCAATTCTATTTGATGATCTTTATGCAGATGCCTTGTGAACCATCCTTTCGTTTTGTAACCTTTGCTGCATTTTGCACATTTAAACGGTTTTTCCTCTTGTGGGAGCTGAAGCGGGATGCTGACTGTGGTCCGTGTGATCCCGCTTGAGATGTCTATTCAGCTCCTTTTGTTCGGCAAACTCCTTAAAGCAACCTTTTATCGTACATTGAAGGAGTTTATCTCTCTCATTGAGTAATTTTTGCAGATCGACTCTTGTTCTGTTCTGCTTCCCTTCTCTTGTAAAGGAGTTGATGTATTGCTCTCTTTCTATAGTGGGGTCTCTGTGGACAATGTGGTGTATGAATTCTTCATGCGTTGCACTATCCCAAAAGAGCCACTGTATATCCACTCTGAGGCATTCGGAGAGAGCTTGCTTCTTTGTCCCACTGATCTTCTTTCCAATTGACATTATTGCTCTTCACACACACCTCACAATGTTTGGTGTATCAGAGGTGTCCAACCTGCTATGATAGGCAAGTCTTCTGCTTGGAATGATATCCATGGGGAGTGGGAGCCAAATATCGATAGTATCCATTTGTATCCTCTCAGTCTTCTGCACTTTCATGATTGTGCGAGTACACAAATTGTGAAAGGTAAAAGCTTCTTGATTGTTTTGTTACCTGTTCACCAACTCTCACAACTGTAATATACTACGGGAAGTATGCAAGAGCTGACAATCTTCTTCTTGTTCCGTAATGAAAGTTTGGAGCTCCTCAGAACCTGTTTAATGTCCCTGATCTTCCTTGTACCCTATTGTATTCTTTCTCTAATCTCATCTTCAGCAGTTTCATTTGAGGAGATTGTGGAACCCAAATAGACGAATTTTGATACCCAACCTGCTTGTTCACATGAACAATAATATGATTTTTGATACTTTTACTATTATAATAGCAAAACTTTCTTTGGCTTGCATGATTCAATTAATTTCTGATTCTTTATTTCAAATTATCTGAATTTGGAATTGGATTTTTAAAAAATATATCTGAAAAAAATTTTTTAGTTAAAATTAAAATGAATTTTAATTATTATGAAAAATATTAAATTGATGAATTTCTTTAAATGTTAAAAAATTTAGAAGGCCATTAAATTTGAAAATGATTTTAAAATTTAAAACAAATAACAAATAAAAGTGAACATTAAAATTCAATTCAAATTAAATTAGTTTCAAATAATAAGACTTAAAACATTCATCTATCTGGGTAGGAGTGACCTAATCCTAAATCAATACACAACATTCAAACACATTAAACATTCTAAAATTCCTCGCAGAAATCCCACCCACATCGCACGAAATGACACACTTCATCACACGACACATCCACAACGATGGCAGACACGAGACAACATACACCAGCACTAATCATAAACACAATACTGATACACCAACTCCACAAGATTCACCATCACCACATACCAGAGACACGAGGGTTTCACACGACACTCATACAACCACTCAGAGAGCAGTGCCCCCACCAACCCCCCACCACATATTGATCACCATCAGAGGGTATCCTTGTTATCCACAAAGGAATTACACCATAGACATTGCGTCAACGTTTGGGCACCTGAGTGAGAGCCTGTGGACCACCACCGGTTCACAATTCTATCTCACACATGGCTCCAAGCCATTAGGTGAAAATTTATCGTGGTGTCAATATGGCATCAAAATCAATGCAACGCTGGATTACCATCAGACTCTGCCTGGCGGCAGCGAAACAAAATCAAACCAAGACCCAATCAACACCACAGACGCGAAAGCACTGAATGTTGCACCACCTCTTTTCTTTACTGATCAAATGAGTTCAACCAAAATTTGGTTGGACCTAATAGACTTCCATTTCAAAGCAATGCACTTCAAGTCGCAGAATAACCTCTTCCAAAATCTGCTCAGTGCGATCCCAGCTGAACAACTCCAGACACTTGCACCGCATCTTCCAGAAATCATACAACACACCAAACCGTATGATCAACTTCGGCGACAAATCATGATGGCCAAAAATCACGAGCCAAAATTTGATGTTGTCTATGAAAATTACTTTAAGACACAGCAAATCGGTATACTGAAGCCTGTTTCTCAAACGAGTCATCGGCTACCTGGAGTTAATTCAGCTGGGAATCACCGGGTTCAACGACACAACAGAACGCGCAGATCGAAAGACTGACAGCGCAGATGGCTCAGATGACCACCATCATGACTGATCTGGTATCAACGGTTACGTCGTTGAGATCGAGACCAGACAACCGGCAGCGCGGAAGATCCAGCAGCCGGCATGACAGAAACAAAAAGAACCCCATAACCAAATCAAATCTGCTCTGTCATTACCATCAAAAATTCGGCACATTGGCTAAAAAATGGCAGCCTGGTTGCGAGTGTGGAGACGAGCGTACGACACTCGCGATCACCGACACCTGCATCTGGCACTCCAAATTCGGGGAACAAGCCCGATCATGCGCCCCCGGATGCAAATATACACCGTCGAAAAACTGGTTTCGCCTTCTATCCACGCAGCAAATGGTAAGGACGAGAATAATTGCTGCGGTTTGTTTAGTTACGATGCTCACATCAGTAACAGAATCATCCCACTGGCGTCTTTCTTAATAGATACTGGATCCGCACTATCCGTATTACCACGCTGTTTTCAACCGCACNNCCGCCATATTCAGCAACTCACAGCTGCGAATGGGTCTATAGTCAAAACCTTTGGGTGTCTACAACTTTCATTTTCCCTTCATCAACTCCAACGCACATTCAATTGGACATTTGTAGTGGCCGAAGTCACGACTGCAGAAACCGGAGACTGATTAGCAACGGCGACACTCATGCAACCCCAGGAATGACCGTACAACCAATGGCGTCCACGTCATTAGTGAACCACTAGTCTCATCAAAACCAAATACCAAAATCTCATCACACGATACATTGGTTGTGAATCATCAGAATGCATATCATCAAACGTGATCATCATTTTGAATTGCGCCCTAGTTCGACAACGACGGAGTGAACTTATACAAGATAGCTTACTAGCTGAAAAAGAATTCAAGGAACTCGAGGAGACCAGTATTATCCGACGCTCATCCTCACCATGGGCTGCACCACTTCAGATTGTAACAAAGAAAGATGGTTCGTTGAGGTTTTGTGGAGACTACAAGAGTGTAAACAAGGTCACCGTGCTCGACGCATATCCGATGCCTATAATATCGGACATCCTTCAACATTTCGCAGGATGTACAATCTTTTCATGACTGGATCTAGCCAAGACTTATCACCCAATCCCAGTTGCTGCGGAATCCATTCCGAAGACTGCCATCATTACACCATTTGGTCTATTCAAATACCTTCGAATGTCATTTGGTTTGAGAAATTTGTCTCAGACTTTTCAACGACACATCAATATGGAACTCCAAGGATTTTCAAATGTTACTGCATATATGGATGACATCATAATCGCCTCTCCGGACACTCAACAACATAAAAAACATCTGTCCGATACCTTGGCTAGACTCAATACCAACAACCTGCAGATCAAACTCGAGAAGTGCCGATTCTTCCAATCAGAGGTTGAATTCTTAGGTCACAAGCTGTCGAAAAACGGAATCAAGTAACTTGAGAGCAGAATAAAGGCCATTCGGGATTTTCCCCGACCAGAAACTGTCACCTCCATGAGAAGTTTCCTGGGCATGGTCAATTACTGCAGATGCTTCCTTCCAAATTTATCTGAAACCCTTACTCTTCTCATCGCCTTTTCATCCTGACCAAAGAAATCGAAAATTCAATGGATCGATGAAGCCGACACGGCGTTCAGACAAGTAAAAGAAGATATGCTGTCGATGCCATCTCTTCATATTCCCGACAGTTCACTGCACTTGACACTCACAACCGATGCATCAAAAACAGGTATAGGTGCCGTACTCATGCAGGTAAGGGAATCACTTCCAGAGCCTATCGAATTCTATTCTCACAAGCTCTCACCTGCACAAACGCGATACTCAAAATTCGATCGTGAACTATTGGGTCTATACCTCGCTACTCGCCACTTTGAACACATCATGATCGACCGGGACACCCCAGTCTACACAGACCACAAACCTGTAACCACTTCACTGTAACCTTTACACTTGTATTCCGAGAGTTGTGAAAATATCAGGTTGATCACTATCAGGGAAAAGTGTACTCATTGACGCGGCTTGATTTTGGATTAAACCTGACACCAAAATAATGTCTGCTGTGATCAAAATCGAGCTGGCAAGCGATCTAAAAATTAAATGAGCTACTGATTCGTATGTAGGCGATATCATGGTAGGTTTAAACAAAGTCAGTAACCGGAATGTGTCAGAGTTGTTAAATAAGTTCGGATTGCAAGCAAAACCAGCTGAACTGTTGTTTGGGGGTCGAGTGCTTGAACTGCTGGTATATGAGGATGTCGGAGTAATGAAGTGTAAACGCGACAATGCCATCCCAGATTTGAGTTCTGCGCCGACAAAACGGCAAGCATTTTCGTGGTGTGGACAAGTGACCGAGCATTTTCCTATTGCCTTTCGGCTGAGTCCAGCATTTAGTTGGATGAGAAGATAGACGAGAGAAATTTGGTTTTGTTAAATGATATCATGAGTCGATTGGATAAGTTGATCCAGTATAGGTATAGGTTTGATCCAGTTGGCGAGATGTGGGATATCCAAAAATTGGACAAAGATCGCATGTGGTGCGTCGTGAGTAGTTTAACAAGCGGTGTGTGTCTTGAGCTGAACATCAGGACAGCAGAAGACTGAAGACAGTGGAAGAAGGATGATGTATATCATATCAATCTGGTTAAATTGGAGGCCGTACTGAAAGGGGTCAAAGGGAGATAAGCGCGCTCAAGTAGACGGACTCTCAGAATCTCTGGTAAGGCAACGGCTGTTCTTATTGGAGGAGTTGGTGAAGTAATGTGGTGTAACTGTAATGATTTCTTTAGTGAAATCAGTCGAAAATAAGTCCGATGCTCTGACAAGAATTCCGTCAAAATGGTGGAAAGAGTCCCACAATTGTTTGCTGTCGGTCAGTTCTGGAACCTCACTGACACTTGAAGATGTAAAAGCAGTTCACTCGATTCCCTATTGTTGCGTTGATAGAAAACTCTACTCAGTCCGCAAGATTTATGGGACAGCAAATGAAGGATTTGTAAAGAAAGTAGTGAAAGAATGTGATCGCTGTTTATCGATAGATCTAAGTGCAGTGCAACATAAATTCTTTTAACCCCATCAAATATTTTCTGGTCACACCTTGATCGTATGCCGATAATATTTTTGATGCACATGCCATCGCTTTTTCATCATTGTCTTACTTAAGGTTTAACACTACTCCAATTACTACTAATGAGGCATCCATATCAAGAATAAAATCTTTAAATGAATGCGTCACAGAGTCACTTTAGTTCACTAAAACTGTTTTCACAATCATGGGACCAAAATATCTCCTTGAATCTTCCTTTGCCTTTATCATACAATGGTGTTGCAGTTGGCGCATAATTTTTAATGAACTTCCGGTAATAATTTTCCAGTCCCAGGAAAGCCCCTAAATTTCTGGTGAATTTCGGAACCGGAAAAATTTGAAATTCTTTTATCTTCCGTTTATTCGACAATATATAAAGCTCCATATAAAGCCTCAAATAACATCTAACTATCCAATATAGAAAACAAAGAGCACTTAGCAACCTCATTTAACTTTCTTAAGTCCAAACATATCTGAATACCGTTGTCATTCTTTGGAACTACAACCAATAGCTTTTACATTGTGAAATTATACTTGAGTTTTTCAACTGTTTCAAAATATCTTCCAATTTCTTTTCCAAATGCATAGACTGCTTTCTAGGGTTCAAAAATATTTGTTTACGGTCTGTTTCGATTTTGTAAACCGCGGAATCTGCAAACCGCAGACCATACTTGTGTTTCATGAATACATCTTCATATCTTTCCAAGACTATTTGCAGTTCATTACAAACCTTTGGGAGCTTCTATATAATCTCCAACATATTTATGCTTCTGTTTTTCATTTCTTGGTGCTCTTATTTTGTTAATTGCAGCTTAAATTTCCAAATTAAATCATTTTCTCCCATAAATTCTGATCTAATCTCTTTGACCACCAGTATTTCCACATTCTGTGACCCAGACTTCCACTCCAACGAAACCTTTATTTTGCCAATATCTATGAACTTTCTAAAATACTCCGTTCAAAATAATCCAACATGGAACAAATTGTTATTGTCTAATATTTTTCCAAATATGATCATCGAGAAACCCGCGCAGCTATCTCACAGCATCGACATCACCTGATCACTGATACGAACTTCACTCTATCATCTTCCATACGTGCCGACCCTCATATCTGCACTCCATTTTTTTCTCATCGATATGGATTCCAATGACAAAGTGCTCACAATGGAACCGTTGGCATTTCAATCTTCTTCGTATTTTCTCCAAGAGTTTTATTACCTCCTTCATACTCTTTCTGATACATATCGAATTCAGTTCTCATTGGAAGATTCACATTAATGAATATATTAATTATAAACATTTGTGTGTATTAAGATTTCAGTTTTATCATTTGACAGTTTTATCATCTGACATTTTGTTTAATAACAAAAATTAAAAAAAAGATTTATAATAAAAAAATTAAACTTATTATTTAAAAACAAATTCTGAATTTTTCTCAAAAATATGTACATTGAAAAAAATTGCATGTTTTGGCGCTGGAGATCGGCTGTCGATGTTGCTCAGTGAGAGTGGCCGCAATGTTTGGACAGACAGAGAGGAAAATAATCGATTCGAAATGGACGAAATTAAATCAAAATTTGTGGATTCCGTTAATAGATCTGATCTTTAGAAAATAAATTGATTCAAACAAAAAAACAAATTATTCGTCATTGATAACGTAAAGTCTTCTAACAGTGAATTGAATGATGAAATTGATCATTTGAATAGTATTAATCGCGGCTTAATAAACGAAAAATGTAAATTGTAATGGATTTATAACGATTGCGTCGCAAGTCTAGTTAATTTGACTGAATCACTGGGAATCGCTTCTGAAAAAAATAAATTCGAATTTTCGAAAATGAGAGAGATATTCGTCAGATTTGTCAAAAAAAGGCGATATTAAAGACGACATTGCAGAGCTGGAAAGCTGTGAAACTCTTGATACTCTTGATGGATTGAAAACATACCTCTGTGATTTTTCCATGGAATCTCAATTTGAAAACGATTATTATAAAACTGGAATGGAGAGTAGAAAAGAACTTAATCAAATATCCAATGATTCAAACCGTCTGAAATCGAAAATTACGAGTCTAAACGACTTAACAAATATTGCGAGTTTAATTGCCGAAATAAGTAATCAAATAATGAATATAAATCTCACACACTCCCATCAACTGACCGGATTTAAGCTGAAGAGTTTTAAAGATGTTATCGAACAACAAAATGAATGTAAAAGTGCAATTTTCAAGGGCAGTTGTGAGAATCTCTTTTCAGAATATTCGGATTTTGTGAATGGTGTAGTTGGCAGCGAAGATCTCGATTTACGGGAAGATGAGGATGACAAGAAAAAGTTTGAAGGAAAAGACACAAAATTGCAGATATTCATAAAAACGCTTTCTGGCAAAACAATTGCCTTTGATGTGAAGAATCGAGAAACGATAAAACACATCAAAGCAAAAATTGAAAACAAGGAGCAAATTCCAGTCAGTTTACAACAATTATGGTTTGATGGATTACTCTTAGAAGATCAAAAAACAATCAAGGAGAGTGATATAGCTAAGAATGCTACACTTCATCTTCTGTTTGGCCTGAAAGGAGGCATGGAAATGGATGAAGATGAATTAAATAGAAAAATACTTTGCCGAAGAAGTTCAAAAGATAAATTATTACAATTAAGAAGCAAGCTTGGACATGCAGAAATATCAACTGAAGAACTCAATAGAACGATGGTTTCGTACAACGAATGCTATATTTAAGTGCTGAAGGATTTCGAATCAATGGCAATTAATGCCAAACGGTCAAAGAAAAAGGAGTATAGTTCAATAATCGACAAGGAGTTGACAAAATTAGAAGACCAAAACGAAGAGGTGCTGTCAGCTGCAAAGCAGAGATTCAACATCAATCATAAAAAGATTAAAGAAGAGGAACGAGTTCAGATTGTGGAAGATAGAATTCCAAGAAAATTCCAACCGGTCACCTTACCCAAATTTTCTGGAAATGTTGGTGAGTATAAAATATGGAAACGAACTTTCCAGGCATGTGTCAATTCCTCAAAGATGTCAGATATTGCGAAGCAAATAATTTTGGATCAATGCCTTATTGGCGAACCAAAAGCAGTGATAAAAAATATCGACATAACCCAAGAATCCTACAAAACGATATTGACCAAATTGGACAAACGATATGGAGATGCTCAGAGGCACCTCTCGGGTGGACTTGTGTCGGAAAGATTCCAGAAAAAAGAAATCATAAAAGGATCAATTTTGCAAGATGCTTCTTTACTAGGGAGCAAGAGACGGAAAATGATTTACAAAGATTGTGGAAATTAGAAGATGTACTCGATCGAGTTGATAATGGAATGACTGTGAAAGAGAACGAATTATTAGATAATTGTATCAAAAATGTAAGCTACGATGGAGAACGATTCACAGTAGGAATTCCATGGAAGGAGGAAAATTGGAAGCCACAGAACAACCAAAGGTCAGCTGATAAAAGACTAAATCTTCTGCAGAGAAAACTTGACTGAGACGTCGGTCTGAAGAATGAATACGATAATATAGTCATTAATGGATATATACTTGAAGTAACTGAAGAGAAAAATAATCAAAATGATGAGTGGCTTCTTCCGCATGTCCCAGTAGTAAGAAGACAGAAAAAAACCACCAAAGTTAGAATGGTTTTCGATGCAGCCGCTAAATGGCAAGGAACTTGTCTGAATGACAAGATTCATCAAGGCTCGAAATTACAAATAGACCTGTTTGAGATTTGACTTAGATTTCGAGATTTAAAATTGCTTTAATGTGCGATATTGTAGAGGTGTTTCTACAGATAAAAATTAATGAAACAGACAGACTGTACATGCGATTTTTGTGGAGAAAGAATAACGAGTTAGTGAAATACGAATTCAACAAGTTAGTGTTTGGAATTAATGCGTCCCTATTTTTGGCACAATTAATTAATAAAATGAACGTGGAAAGACATATGGAATCATTGCCAGAAGCGGCAAAAGCAATTTTGGAATCAACGTGTATGGATGACAGTTTGATATCAGTTGAGACAGAAGAGAAAGCAGTAAAAATGTATAAAGATTTTAAATGGTTGTGGAAGCAAGCTGGGGTGGATGCTAAGAATTGGGTGTCTAATTCAAAGTCTGAGGAACATCATTCCAGAAGGAGACAAAGCAAAGGTATATCAAATTCTAAATGAGGATGAGAAAGTTAGTAATACGTTGGGTTTAATATGGGACCCAGAACTAAGATGAATTTTCGTTCAATGCTAGAGAAGAAGTAGCGGAATGGTATACAAAGCGTCAGATTTTAAGCGCATTGACCAAGGTTTACGACCCGCTTGGTTTCCTAACAGCATATCTAATGCTGGGGAAAATATTAATACAAGAAATCTGGATGAATGGCACCGATTCGGACGTCGAAATTTTAGAACTGTTAAAAATAAGAGCCCAGAACTAGGTTGAACAACAAAAGAATCTAGATAAAATTCGTGTCAAAAGAACTTTAATTGAAAAAGGAGGAAAAATTCAAATCCATGTCTTTTTTGATGCTTCTAAGGATGCTTACGGAGCAGTTAGTTACATCAGAGAGATTGAAAGGAATGATGATAACACCAATATAATAGCAGCGAAAGGAAAAGTATGTCCAACAACGTTAATGAACAGTATTGTAAATTATCCGAAAGATTTTGGTTCCCAAAAATGCGAAAAACTATAAAAAATTACCAAAGAAATTGTGAAGTTTGTTCGAGAAGAAATGCAAAAGGAATCTGCGAACAAATGGGAGAAATTCCTGAGTTCCGTCTTCGAAAAACGTTAAAAGCGTTCGATAAAATCGGAATTGATTTCGCTGGTCTGATCCTTACGAATCAAGGACAGAGAAGAGCGAAGGAGAAGAGATATATTTGTTTAATTACTTGCCTTCAATGTAGAGCGGTACATTTGGAGATAACAAAAAAGCTGGAAACTGATGATCTTATAAAAGCGTTAAAAAGATTTATTGCCAGAAGAGGAAGACCATCGATGATAATTTCGGATAACGGAGGAATCTTTCGAGGGATAAATGGAAAAATTTTAGAGATTAAACAAGATACTGACAAGGCCTGTAATGATGTATTAAATGATGGAGAAATAAGATGGATCTTTAATCCTCCGAGGGCGCCTCATTTTGGAGGAATTTTTGAGTCTATGGTAAAACAATCAAACACGCGCTATACACCATACTCGGTATGGCTGAAGTTACTGATAAGGAATTGGAAAAAATCCTAATAGAAATAGAGGGGATCGTTAATTCTAAACCGTTGACGAGATCCATGGAAGATCCTACAGACAATCCGATACTTTCGCCAAATCATTTTATCATTTCTGGTTATCAAGGAGAATGTAATTCTATGTGTCAGGATCAGAAAAAGGAAATGTAAACTCCAGATGGAAGCATGTGCAGAATTTAACTATTCAATTTTGGAACAGATGAAAAAAGGAATTAATCATCGAATGTAGAAACAGAAGTAAATGGTTAAAAGAAAACCAAGATCTGAAAGAGGGAGATTTGGTATGGTTTTTATAATTGGGTGATAATAATAAAAGATGGCCTGTGGGAGTAGTAGAGAAGATGATTCTAGGACCTGATAACAGATGTAGAGTGGTAGATATCGAAATCGATGGGATACTGAAAAGACGAGCAATTCAGCATATATGTAAAATTGATCATCAGAACGACAATGTTCCTGAAAAAAAAAATTAATGAACGAGATGAAGAGATTTCCAGAATAGAAGGTCAACAGAGTCAGGACAATTATGATAATTAATTGCTTCATGCGGGGGAGAAATGGAAGATTCAAATTAATGAATCAATTAATTATAAACATTTGTGTGTATCAAGATTTCAGTTTTATCGTTATCTGACATTTTGTTTAATAACAAAAATTAAAAAAAAGATTTATCATAAAAAAATTAAACTTATTATTTGAAAAAAAATTCTGAATTTTTCTCAAAAATATGTATATTGAAAAAAAATGCAGTATTGTTTAACTGCATCAATTGGAAATTTAAGTAATTAGAAATAATAATAAAATTTTTGAAAGGCGAATTGAGTTCTGTTTTTTTTGCAATTCGAAATCAAAAATTTGGAAACAAAATTTATAAATGGTTAACTACTCATATTTGATAGAACTTTCAAATTTCATGTCCACTTCTACCGCATATTAAGCAAACACTACTTAATGGGTATGTCCATGTTTTCTACAAAAATAGCAATCTCCATTATATAATAATTCTTTCTCCGGTGGTAGGAGACCATTCAGTCGACAGAACAATTTCTTTACTTGACACCCTACGGTGGCTTTTCGATAAACAAAATCACTTGTCAGGTACTATCGACCATCTATTAGAATCTGCTATATGTTGTCAAATTATAGTTTCCTTGAATTTCGACTCACTGTTTCGGAAGTTCTGGAATGATATTTGTTTCGAATTGCTTGCTCGTAATAACCACAACAGTTTCTTCCTTTGATACATTGCCAACTCAAATTCTTGCATCGTCGCGAATCTCTTCGATGAGCATTCTAGGTTTGAATATAAACCTCACGTTCAGCACCTGAGATCTTATTATTTTTCGCAACAACTCCTTCATGATTTTGTCCTAGCCTAGTTCCTGAAACCTTTCCACCGCTTCTCTGACCCTCATTTCAAAAACTAAAAACCTTTTATTTTCTTTCTGTTCTATGTTACTTAACGCTTCAACTTTTTCCAACACTGAGATTGTTGGCCACAGAACGGACACAGTGAATTCGTGACTGCGGCGCGTTGACGCTGGAAGGTGGACTACGGGATGGAAGGGGTATAGACGCAATAAAGGCTCATCTAAATAACGCATTGATTCCCCCATTGAACACTCCATCTAGCCGACGTGACTCGGTGCCGCGAATTTCGAGTTTGACAAATAATCGTTCGGAGAAAGCGTCGAGATAATTTTGAAACTCAGTGCATTGATCATTCGCCATGGTTTTGATTAGATTCACCCGTTGCTGAAATAGCGGTTGTCGGCTTTGATTTTTTTCTCTTTTCTGTATTTTCGGTGCGGAAGCCATACTTTCTCTTTCACTGCCGAACATGATTACACACGAATTGCTTTTGTTTTTACTTATGGAAAACAGAACATTATCATTGGAAAACATTTTAAATTAATAATAAATTTCAATTTTTAAATTCAAGCAAATGACACTCGATGGAAAATTGAAAAATCATTCGCTTCAAATCCCTTATATTTTTTTAAAAATCACAATTACACTTTTTTTCACTTAAAGGTCCACCACTGAAAAAATTCATTATATTAACCGTAAAATTTCTCACATTCAAATTTCCTAAAACATTCCATAACAAAAATTAACTCCTTAAAATAATCGATTGCAATGAAAATCAATAATAAAAAAGGAAATTTTTATTTAAAAAATTTTGTACACAAAATTATGTAGACCTTTTTCATAACTATATAGTCGTTTTCTTTCTATTTAGGTTTTTTTTATTTTTTTTATTTTCATCATTTATTTTTTTTCAATGATTAATTTGTTTTTTTACAAATAAGAATCAGTTAAAAAATGCTTTCAAGCAAAACATATTCATATTCGAATCTTTCGATATATAATCGATTCCCATTCTCAGATAATTACTTTCATTCTGCTTCCGCCGAAAAATTGATATTGTTCTCGTTTTTGATTATTGATAATCGATATTCTCGGGATTTTATTCACCAATTTTTGTTTTTCCTTCCTTTTCGTTCAAGTTTCATCGATTCCTTTCAACGAATTCATTGTCTGATGAATCTTCTATATCAGATCTTGTTTTGTGACGATTTCAGACCGCTTCACATCCATCAAATCGATATCGATTGCAAATTTCGTTGGTAATTTTTGTTGAGAGAAATTTTGCGTGTTTTTCATTTTGCGAATCGACACAACTCATTCAATTGGATAACAGAGACGGTAGAAACGTTCGTATAGCATTTTTGCCCGGGAATTCGTTGATTTATCTCGCAATTTTCGATTTATTTCCAATTATTTTCAAGTTTAATTTAAAATTTGAAATTGGTTAGAATTTATGAATGTAAATTCCATTCATTTTCCCCTTGGTGAATCAAACAGAAATATTTTGGTAAATGTTATTGTAAACCACTGCTTGGCTTCTTCATTGTACAGCGCTTTCTTATCTGCTTCGAAACTTTTCCACAGAGTATCCATGTGATCTGTCAGCATTTTGTCGAACAATGTAGTGAATTTATTCAAATATATTGTGTCCATCGGTAAATATCTGAAAGTCAATCCTCAGTACAATCATCATTAAACAATCTGAGTTTCTTGTTGATGGCAGCGGTCAATGCTTCAGGAAGTTCCAATTTTGGTACATCCCAATTATGGTTCATCCCACATCGCCAGTTCTGCTTACCAAAAATGGCCCACTAGGCATTTGTATTCCATGTACACCTCCAACAAAAATATTAAAGAGAGGCGCACTTCGAACCCATTTAAAGTTTGAGAATAAGTTGAGAGCATTTCGCCCCCAATACTTCTAATCATTCGCTTTACCAGGTTCAACTACGGAATCATAAACGCCAGCTATCCTGTGGGAAACTTCGGAAGGAACCAGCTACTAGATGGTTCGATTAGTCTTTCGCCCCTATACTCATGTCCGACGATCGATTTGCATGTCAGAACCGCGGCGGTCCTACATCAGAGTTTCCTCTGACTTCAACCTGCACAAGCATAGTTCACCATCTTTTGAATTATTTTCACTCAGTTTCGTGGGAGTTCTTCTTGTTTGGAATGGTCGCCAGTTATGATACTTGATTCCATTTGAAATAATGAGTGTTCAATCCACCCAGAGGGAGAACACATGGATAATTCAAATGGAGGATATGAGTGGCCGCCATGCATATTTTTGTGTCAAAGTGTATGGTTGGGACAGAAAAGACGAGGTATTCTTGAAAGGTGGCAGCGCTCACCAACAAATTCCTCAATTTAAAGTTCAGAATCAAAAACATAAACCATGTATCGTCCGATCGAACACAAATTGAATATCATTGATTAGCTCAAACTTATACTTGCCGTCGAAGTAATAAATTTGCAGAAAGTAATCACGATCAACTTGGCAGCGAAAGCAATAGTTCGACAGTTGACAATAATACTTTATCCAACACAAATTGTTCGGGTGTTAGAATTTGGTCGATCAAGACTTTAGCAATTTTGAAATCTAAACCCTCGTCTTTCGGAAGTTGCGAATAGTTTGGATCGATTAATCACGAGTACGATTCGGTGTCTAACAAAACAAGTGATATCGATGATAAATTTAACAATAAAAGTTCTTTTCGTTGATGTGTAAAAAAATATTAATTTTTTTGACTTTATGATATAACAATTAAGGTGAATATAAAAATTGCAAAGAAAAAAAAATTATATAAATTAAAAAAATAAGTAATCTATATGTTAAAAAATTTAAAAAAAGATTTAAAGAAAAAAATATCAAAATAGTAAAAAAATGCCTTGAGGTACACGCGAACAACAAAAATAATAAGGTCACTCAGTCTTGTCTCTTCTTGCTTGGTGATTATTGACTACGAACCATCCATATCTCGAGAGCACAAAGAGCCTTTGTCATCCATCTCGCATATTGTGTAGCCCGAGAGCCATGAATCTCACTCTAAGCGAAAGGTTTCCTTCTAGTTAGATGACTGTTAGCTCCAGAAATCACGATAATCGCCCAGGAATTGTCTTTCCTAAAGCTGTGGTGTTGAAAAATCTATGCCTTCTTGAATATCAGCGATGGTATTTCGTACATGATCGTTGCTGGCATCGAGTTGGAAGTTATTATGGTCTAAGGAGCTGCAGTGTTTCTTAAAACTATTGAAAAAGAGCATATTTGAGCCTGAAGATCATCCCATCGTAGTTTCAGCGACTGCAGCAAGTAAAAGCCCTAGGATATGGTAATGAAAAGCAAGATGGAACAGCTTTTGTTACAGTTTTTGTTCTAGCGAAACACATGCGCTCGTTTTACAACCAGTTTTGGAGGCTGTAAAGTACGATGGAGAAAACATATCGCTTTTGCAAAGGGAAATTGATAACTGCCAATTGTTGGCAATATAATAACTAAACAAGTATAAAATAAGATTATTTTGCAAACTTCAAATAGAAGACTTTAAGATGCCTGTAAAGGTGTAACATGCTGTCAGTAAAAATAAATATTATATGAATAAACGGTGTTTTTGTTATTTATTTATTTCATTGCCATTAGAAGTTATTAGAAATAATTAAAATTGTTTAAAGGATTAATTTAATTATTTATTAATCAATCCAAATTTTCTTAAAAAATTTAAATTACCTTTACCAGGTGGTTGTGGAGGTCGTCTAATGGCCCAGTTTGTACGTATTTGTCTCGTCCCTAAAAATTTTCCATTCATCTTATTGAGGGCTTCTTCGGCTTCCTAAATCATTTAAAATTAAAAATGAAGTAAATATAACGTTACGGTAAACTTATTACTAAATTATCAAAATTAAATCAAATTTAATTTATGAAAATAAATAATTTAACTACAGGGTTTTAATTTAATTACTGCATTAATTACAGGCATCTTAATTTAATCCATGCATTATTTATACATGCTTTTTAAATGTATATTTTTACAAAAAAACAAAAAGAATAGAATTAAATACTATATATAAAACATATAGTTTGGAAAAACAAAACATATATCAGTTACATTTAACATTTATTGCTGTAATTAAATTCTTCTTTTCATATTCCTTTAACTGCTAATTCGCGCATATGTTGAAAATAATTTTTATATTGTTTTCAGATATAAAATTTGCGCTTTTCTTTATTGCAGCGATTAATTCCTCCCTATTTGTGCTTTTTGAATTTTTAATTGGATTTTTCAATTTAGAGTGTGATGAATAGTTTAAATTGTTTGAATGTGTAAATGTAGTGATGCTGTATGTTAATTTAAGTATGTTGAATTTAGAATGGTGATTCTCCCACCCAGATGGAAATTGGTATTTTTTATTAAAATTTAAAGTGATTGACTATTCGAACATAATTAAAATAATCATTTTATACGTTCATGTTTTTAATTTCACAATTAAAATTAAGGTTAATATTTTTTGATAAAATTTCAATTAAATGTATCTGTAATAATTTGATGGCATTTTTATTATTATGGGATTTATTGAGAAATGTTAAATTTATTATTTTTAATTAATATTAATTAATATATTTTAAAAAATGACTTAGAAAAATTGTACGATTAAAAAAATAAGAAACCAATTCGAATGATGACAAACGATGAAAGACTTTCTGAGAGTCATAATGACTCTAAATGTGATTGTAATAAAAGTTTCAAACGCGACTTGTCTAAATGTTCTTGTAGTTATAAATATTATAAATTATAAATATTACAATTTACAATTATACTACATTGTCTGCGGGGCGTTTTGTTGTAAAATTGGTTCGTAAAGGAATTTTCTGCAAACCAATTTATCAATATTCCCCCTGAAAGTATTCCTCTTCATGTGATCTATTTTCTCAAAATCTCGTTGTGCAACCGAATGACGTTTCCATCGATATTGTTACAACAGAAGATCATTCCTTGAAACCTTTGAACAACAAACACAAATCGAAATCGAGATTTATCTGTGCTGTTCTCTCTCTCGTATGTGATTTTTTTTATTATATATGTTTATTTATATTGCATAAAAATAAAAGTTTTATACATATTTATCTTTATTTTTTTACGTTAAAGGAGTTCACTGAAACACGTTTTCAGTTAGCTCTTTTACATTGGTGTCAGAAGTGTTCACGAAACACGCCTCACAATCACACAGACATTTACATACAATTACAATCACTACAAACACAACAATTTTTTTTAAAAAATTATGCCTTCATACAAACCCAAATTTAATCTGACAATTACAAACCCTTTCAAAACACAAACAAACAAAATATCAAATCATATTAACCATTTAAACATCAACTTCACCAACCCTCACACACCACAATTTCACAAACACGCACCTATCAGTATACGCGAAAACAAAATTCTGCTAATGAGAAAATATACAAAGAAACAGAAAACAATTTAAATTTTCATTTTTTTAATTTGCTTCTCTAGAAAATAGAAAATATTGAAACGGAAAATAAAATATTGAAAACAGAAATATTCGAATTAAAGAAACAACAAAAAGAGATACAGAACAAGTTCACCAATTATGACGCAAAATATTTTGGAAAAGAGAAACAAAAACAAACAAACATATGCTGGTACGTTTTGGAAACGATGATTTCAAATGCCAAAAACCTTGTTCTTTCAGACAAAACAGTAATAAAACAATCAAACCAAGAATTCGAACTTTTTATAATTCAAATATTAAAAGTGATTGAAAAACAAATTCTATAAACAATATAAGTACACGTCTAACCAAAGGGGGAAAAGTACTTCAAAAATCTAAGAATAAAACAATGAAAACTAAACTTCTGAAACATACAGAACAATTATCAACCCAAACATATCATAAATCTTCTGAAAACCGCAACAAAAATTTGACTATAACAAGAGAAAATGAAACACAAACAGAAAAGTTCTGCAGCGACAAAAATACTTCTGAGAAACAAATTCAAACTTTGGAATCCATAAATAAAAAATCAACGGATAAATATAGCCAAACAACAAACACGATCATCACCGAAGCAAAATCCATATCCAGAGAAGTAGAAACTAATACGCCAACAATCAAAAATGACTCTTCACAAACCGACAATATGAACATTAACAAAATATCTCAGAATCAATCAACACAGATTACTCCATATGATGACTTACCATCATTGAAAGACAGAGACAAAAACACACAACCAGAACTAAGTAAAGAAAATAATTGTTTTAACAAGACAAACATTTACAGCCCAAATGTAGAAACTGATTTCGATATCAATTTCAGTAATGTTACAAGTCCTGATTATGATCCAGAACAATACCCATCCAACAGAAAAATAAATCAAGTAAACAACATCACACACGAAAAACAATTAAAGAACACCGACCAACGATCAACAAAAATCAACAACAGTTTCACAGAAATTGGCTCAGAGATTACGGCACTCGTCAGAGATAACACTACCGATTTTCTACATGGACCTTACAAAATCGTGAGCTATAAAAGAAATTCTTTCATCTTGCTAATAAACCAAAAACGAATTAGATTCTGTTCTAAAAAACGCCTCGATCATATAGATTTCAGAGACTGGGAGGACGAGTTAGTTAAGAAAATTAAATCCAGTTTTGAACATAATTTCTATATCTGGTACATACATATACACATTTTGGAAACAGTTTTAACGCTCCACTTACAAAAGGGGGCTAGTGTAGTGAACCACACACATATATATTTATATTATAGTATAATATTATATAGTTCTTAATATAGAGAAAGCCTCTTAAATTGGGCTTAACTGTGGGCTGCATGTTGTCAAATAGATGATCTCGTTGACACATTTTGCAATCGCATCATTTATTTCCGGTGCTTTATGGATATTAAGATCACCGATTTGACTTTTCGTATTTTTATTTACACAACAATTTGGTTTGTCCTTAAGACAATCTTTGTCAAAGCTTTCGTACGAGTGCATGCTAAACTAAATTGATTCATGAATTAATTCTTATTATTTTTTTAGCAAATGGAGAAATAAATAATTTATTAAAATATTTACTTAAAACGTATTGGATAAAATAATTTATAAATAATTTATTAAAATATTTACTTAAAACGTATTGGATAAAAATTTAAATGATTATTAATTATTTAAAAAAAATTAATTCGATTTATTTATTAAAAATTGTAATAATTAATTAACTTATTTAAAAATTTTAAATTATTTGAAACAAAAAATAAATTTAAACATTACATATTTTTAGATAATAAGAATTAAAATATTAATCATCCCTCTAGGTAAGAGAGACAATTCCAAATCAATATAAAACATTCAAACACAAAACATCAAACATTTAAAATATTCCTCACAATGGATATTGCAGTTTTCCATAATGATTTTTAAATTATTCATGTTATTTTCATGCATCACAATCATGAGTTCATTCTGGCAACACATGAAAGCCTCACGATTATATGCTATTTTTTTATTTTAAAATTTATTAAATGCGTTTTTCATATTGTTGCCAAAAATGGAGAAATTTTTAGATCTAATTGTGGCAACATTTTTTTTCGTGGGGTTAATTCCGGAAAGCTCATGTAACATTTTTGGCGACATAAGCAACTTACTCCAAATTCATCTAAAATATAATATTTTCATAGTCCCAAGTGAGCAATTGCGTGCATTATTCGTATATTATTTCGATGTTGTTTATATACAGGGTGCGGCAGCTATTTGAGAACAAAATGACATAAAGTTCAAAAAATGAATATACAACAGAAAAATAACATTTATTACAATTTAAAATTTTACATATATTAACACG
>MQRK01180789.1:10235-28145 GCA_001938485.1 Girardia tigrina
GACTCTTATATTGATGATATTTATGTAAATGAAAGTTTCATTTCTGTTGAAGAAGTAGAAAAAGTGTTCAATAACTTCGGTCTCAAATGTAAGAAACCGGAAAATCTGTCACAAGCCAATGAAGTTCGAGTTTTAGGAATGAAAGTCCTTAATGACCAACATTAAGTGAGATGGAAGAGGGACAATCAGGTAAGGGATGTGCTGGAGGTGGAATCAATTTCACGTCGCGAGTTATATTCGTTATGTGGACAATTAGTAGGAATACATCTGGTAGCTAATTGGCTACGTCCGTCATGTTCATATCTTAAACGAATTAGTGAGGGAAGGTGGAATGAAAAGATAGACGAGGAATTATTCGAGAAGATTAAATGGGTTTTAAAGACAGTGAGGGAAAGTGATCCTTGCAGAGGTTTATGGGCTATTGATGAGTACAGGGAAGGTATTATATGGTGCGACGCAAGTTCAATAGCCATTGGTGCGGTGTTAGAAGTCAAAGGGAACATAATCGAGGACGCATCATGGTTGAGAAAAACTGATGATTCTAGACATATTAATGTAGCAGAACTAGAAGCAGTTGTAAAGRGTTTAAACTTATGTGTGAAATGGGGTTTAAGGAGCGTGATAGTAAAATCGGATAATAAGTCAGTAGTTTCGTGGGTAACCACAACAATCTCAGATCGCGAAAAATTAAATACCAAGGCTTGATCTGAGCTTTTAATAAAATGAAGACTGTCGATGATCAAGGAGCTGTGTCAGGAGTATAAGATCGAGTTGAAGATCGAGTTTGTTAATAGCGAAGCTAACAAGGCAGATGAGTTGACAAGAATCCCAAAACAATTAAAAAGAAGCAATTGTTTTTTATCGGTTACGGACGATCTACTCAAGCTGCANCAACTTCATGATAAGTGTCATTTAGGCGCAAACAGAATGCGATATTTATGTGCGAAGCAAGGAATATGTGTGTCAAACGCGGATATCAAGGATCTGATTTCAAGATGTCAAGAATGTCAATCCATCGATTCGGCACCCGTAAAATGGAAAACCGGTAGGCTGAGCGTCAACGAAAATTGGACAAGACTTGCTGCGGATGTTACAAAGAACAATCAACAAAAATTTTTAAGCGTAATCGATTGTGGTCCTCCTCGCTTTGCGATATGGAAATTAATTAAGGCTGAAGACATCAAGTCAATTGTCTCAGCATTCTCAAGTTTGTTCTGTGAATGCGAGTCTCCCAAGGAACTAATTATCGATAATTATACCACATTTCATTCGGTAGAATTCAACAAACTAATGGAAAAATGGAACGTTCGAGTCATGTATCGTACCATCAATCGACCTAACTGCAACGGAATAATAGAAAGGAATCATAGAACAATCAAAAGAATTGCGCTGAGATCAAATATCAGCATTTTGGAAGCCTTATGGTGGTATAATAACACGCCATCTGAAGGAAAAGAAACACCAAGCTCGGCGCTATATAGCTATTTGCCCATAGGGTTAGATATAATTGGAAGAAGTGAAAAGGAGCCGTTCTGTGGAAATCCAGATTATGTTTAGAATCAATTAGTGTGGGTAAAACCGGAAAATAGTACACCATGTACACAGCAATGGACCAAGGGTGTTGTCGTGAAAAGACTAGATCAAAGGAAATATCTAGTAAATTGCAACGGATTTTGTGGTCGAAGACATATCGCAGACATTCGACCTAGACAGCCTGACTTGTTTGAAAATTCCAAGTCATACTATATGAATATGGAGGAAACTGCATCACTACCAGACAATCAAACACAAGAGGAACAATAATTGAACTGTAGGCCTAGTAGAGAAAGACGAAGACCGCCTTATCTAAATGATTACATTGTGGATTCAGATTCTTCTCTGGACGAATCTGGTGGGAGTGTTGGATATTAGATATTTTAATTATTTGAAATATTTAATATTTACTTTTTTGATAAATATTTTGTTTAAATATTATCAATTAAACAGTGTTTTGAAAATAAACTTTTCGCGTGTTACACTTTTGTAGTACTAAGTTGTCAAGTATGAAATTTGTAGGTATAATGATAATAAATTCAAATAGTTATAATTTGATAATGACTTCACATTTCGTTGCTCAGTTTTTTTTCTATTCTTTATACTAGCTTACTTTCTACATATGTATCCATGGAATTTAGAAATATATTTTTGAAGGCTTTTTACTCAATCAATTTTCTCCAAACTCTGTAAATTTACTCATTTTCGATGACAATAAATGGTAATGTAAAAATTTGATCAAACTAGTAAATCAAAAAAATTGTTTTTTGCAAAAACGTTTTATGATTATCTACAAATGTTAAAACTGTATTAAATAGAAATGTTTTGGTTTTTTCCTTCCATATTTTATAATAAATTTATTATGTTAATAACTATTTAAATGCAACATGGAGTTATATACATTTTTTGTATGAAATTTCCCTTCTACAAAAGATTGAAATAGTTACTATTAACATAATAAGTATATTAAAAAATTTAATAGTAATTTTCCCTTCTTCAAAAGATAACAATAAAATTCTGTTAGCCCAGTGAAGTTCTGGCCGCATAAAGAATGGATATGAAAATATATTTTTTTGATTTAGAAGTTTGTTTGATTGCTACATTGCTTGGCTATTGAACACACAAATAAAAATTAATTAAAATTTTTGATAATTTGTTTTAATAATCAGTATTTTAAAAATGGAAAAGGCAGAAATTCGAACTATTATGAAGTACAAGTTCCTATGTAGAACATCAGCATCAGAAATCATGCGAAACATCAATAGTATATACTACTACCCAATAGACAGTTTCGAATTGGTTCAGGAAATTCGTGAAAGGTAATTTTAACCTCAATAATGAGTCTCGGTATCGCCCAGCAACGCAGGTAGACAATTTCAAACGGAAGGTAACTGTGGAGTCAGATCCATCACAAAGTGTTCATGGTTTATCGTTAACATTTGCTGCTAATAAGCAAACAATATTGAATCACTTGGATGAAATCGGTGAAGTGAAAAAGTTGGATAAGTGAATTCCACATGAGTTAAATGAAAAGTAGAAACAAAAGCATTTGGTTGCTTGATAACGTTTTTTTCGTTATATATGTTATGAAAAGTAGATTATAAACGTTCAGAAAGCTGTGTGGACACAAATAAAGCACCAAAACACAGTCCAAAGCACAACATTTATCAAAAGAAGTTGATCGTAATTGTTTTGTGATCTGCCATAGATCTAATCAATTATGACTTCATGAAACCTGGTTTGTCGATCACAACAGAAGTCTCCTGCAACCAATTGGAAGATATGATACGGAAACTCAAAGAAAACAGCCGCCTATGGTAAACAGAATGACTCCCAACTTGCTCCACAAAAATCTATAAACAATATGCTGTGCTTAACATCATGACAAAACTACAGTTGAAGTACACATTTTCACCAGACCTAGTCCCAACTCACTACCATTTCTATCTCAATTTAAACAACCTTTTGATAGGAAAAAAATGCAAGTCAATAGATGCCGTAAATTGGCCCTCCAGGAATTAATAGATTCTCTCCCACCAAATTTCTATTCAATTGACCTCAACAAACTGTTTTTCAAATGGTAAAAGGGTGTTGATAATATGGGTGCGTAATTAAAATTGTTTTTTTCATGATTTTTGTTTTTTTCACAACTTTTGGTCAATAAAACAACTATTAAAAAATCAAAAACGTTTGTAAAAATAAAATATTTTTAATGTGTTTTTAAAAAAAGGTGTTTAAAAAAATGAACTCGAATATCGATGTTGCAACCACCTCTCACAGTAATTAAAGGTAGTTCGATGGTTATGGCGTGTGAAATGAAAAAGTTAATAAACAATAAATTGATGATTGATGTGCAATTTGAAATCGATCCAGAGCGGAAATTGTTTTACGGTCACAAATGCATTTTAACTGCGCGCTGTGAAATATTCAAATAGATGTTTGTCGATCAAATGAGTCGCAAAGAATCCGCAAGTCCGTTAGTGTTACAAAAAATGAAGCCGAATATTTTCAAATATTTACTCGAATATCTCTACACAAATCAAATTAAATTAGAAAAATCTTCTGTTAATGAAACAATTGAATTACTCACGATTGCGATAGAATTTTGACTCGACAACGGGAAAATCGTCGAGAATTATTGTTCGTGTTTCTACGAAAATCGTCCGATCAATGAAAATTGTCGATTTGCTCGCGAATCGCGACCGAGAATTGATCGAAGGAAATCGGCGATTGACAGAAGAGATTAGAAGTGTCAGTTGTGTGTTGGTCGATCGATTGTGAGAGACGGTGACAATGCTCGCTACTGTTGTCAATATCACGCCGAGTTGCCGCATGATGTGATCGATCGTTCTCATGGGCAATTCAAGGGCCCAATTAGTGTGTAGCGATCTCGTGTTTCTCGACCGAATCGAGTGCTTCTTGTTGATGGAGCGTCGGTGTTTACGTGTCGCCGTGCTGTAAGAAAACGTTTCTTTCCGATGTCGTTGCTTCTTATCAGAGTCAGGTTCTTTACAAGCTGGAATCAGAAAACTCAACAAATGTTACTACTGAATTCAATCCAGTTCATGGTGAAATATATAGGTCCTCTAATGTCGATGGCAGTAAATGCTATCAATGGATTCCAAATCCTATTGGAGTTTCAACGTGGCAACTATAAGATAATGATGAAAACCAATCCCGAAAAGGCGCTCCAACTTCCCCAAAGCCGGCAAGGTCCGGGTATGATAAATTATTTTTCCTCTCCCCGACTCAAATACTGCCACTCAGCACCAGAGTGTCGCAGTAATGATATCGCTGCGCTCGCTCTCGCACCACTTGCAATTAATATTGTTCGGGAACTCCAAATTTTCCGATTTTTCCGATTTTGCGATCTTAAAAAGTTCTTTTCGATCAAATTTTTACATAATCATTTATTGTCATCAAGAATGAGTAGGTGTGCAAAGTTTGAAGAAAATCGATTGAGTAAAAAAAGCCTTGGAAAACAGGTTTGTAAATTCCATGGATACATATACATATGTATATATTTATATACCTATATAGAAAGTAAGCTAATAAAAAGAATTGAAAAAGCACAAATAAGACCAACATGGAGTCATTTATTCTGGATCTAATCATGGTTTAATATAAATCCGCATTAGAAAAGGCTATCTCTGCTCCAAATGTAGTTGTAGAACTTGTAAAAAAACTTGATATACAAATTACCGATGTTTTTCGTCGTATTTTGATTCAAAAACAGTTTTAGTTCTGCTTCATCTTTTGAGCAGTTTTTAAAAGTTTACTGGTTCAATCTCGATTTGATAATCATTTGTAAAGTCTGATTGAAAGACTTGGCATTTACAAACAGCGATTTTTCTTAATATAGTTGTCTTTTCTGCTATTTTATTTTCTCATTTTATTAATAGGATTTCGGAAAAATAGATCAGAATAATCCAGGTGAAAAATCACAAAACTTTTTAGCATCGGGTCAGTAATTATTACTATTATCGATATTAAATATTATTAAACTTCTACTGTCCTTAGAAATAGATATTCGAAAATAATAATTACTAAAATTGCCAGTTTCCATCATTAAAATTACGTTAATGTTTAACAAGATATCACGACTTTTTAATTTGGCAGCTCAGCCAAATGTTTTTTTATTAAAAATTGCATTTTTATGAGTGAGTATTAACAACATTAGATAAGGTTAGGAGTGTTAGATGACATATTGAATTAAAGAAGCCCACAAATTTGAACTCGTTCAACAAATATATTTAATGATCAAAACAAATACAAAAATTGCGAGATTTATTAGTGAAATAATGGATGCCATATTTAAATAATTTTAATTAATTAATTAGGGAAAAAGTAATTCGTTAATAATCATAAATATTAAACAACCACACAACATTTTAATTTTCAATGCAACACGTTTAGGCTTTTGATTTTTACCATTCGAAGACATAAAAGCGATTTATTCAGCCTCTGAATCTTTAAATATTTTCCCGGTACTTTCACATGTTGGATGCAATACGAGTTTAGAGCTTTCGTTGAAGGAATTATAAGAGCCAAATTTTATAAATAGATCCTGAATAGAAACGAACTATTCGACTTTTGTTGAAATCCAAACTAAAATCCAAATTCCAGGTCCACAGCAGCGGAATTTACCAGGACACCGAGTGTGATTCTTGAATAGGAATCTCATGGATTATTTGAATTATTGGAATTTTCTTCGCAAACTTACCAATTTTTACCAAAAGTCAGATCAAATAATAATTTCCATTATTCTTTTTACCATCGCTGCAACGGTAACATTGTTAAATGATACTTACCTGAACCATAATTTAACAAGGAAGAACAAATTCGCGATTGAAGATAATTTTTATTCGTCAAGTACTCGATTAAAATTTAATACTACAACACCTCTGTAGCGACAGACTGAAAGAATTGACAGAGCAGATTAATCATAGTCAAAATTTGAAAATGTTAATCCTTATAGTATTGATCCTGCTCAATATCTTTCTCTTTCGACATATGAGAGAAAATAATTTACGGGTTCGCGGATTTAACGCTCGCGGATAAAAGTCCCTCGTATACTAATGACTTTTTCCAAAATGCGTTTCTGGAACACCTACATCAGAAGTGTTTGCAGTTTGAAATTTTGAACAGAGATATACAATGATTACTTCTATTGGTTTTCATGTATTTCAAAAGTAAACTTTCTGCTTTTATTTCCACATAAGGCAATGTTGTTTTGAACTTACTATGTTTATTTAGAGAATAAGAGATACCGATATTTTATTTTAATAAATATACTTCTTAAAGTTTTTATCTAGAAGCAATCAATTATATCAAAGAAATATGCTATATATTTTGCGCATCAAAACTTTTCTCTTTTTGTATATTTATTCCTGGAAAAAATATAAATTCACAATAACTGAATGTACATGTTTCAGCATTATGAATTTCATATTTTTAAATTTCTTTGAAACGTTATTTTTATATTTGAAATTCAAGACTTTTCTTAATAATTTAAAGTTGCATTAATGTTTTGTTATACTCATCTGTATATTTCTTTGTATTAGAATATGTAATATTTATTATAAGAAATATATTTAGAAACAATATTTCGACGTAACAACCGTCATCTTCAGGTCATTGATTAATAATGCAATTCACCTGCATATAAATACAAAAATAATGATTGTGTAATCGATTCCATGGAATCACGCTAGTCAAAAATTCTCAATAAGCTGGTTGAGACTGCCGATTGAACATTGATTTTATGGCAACGTGATCTAATTAACAATGCTTCACACGAAAATCTCTCCCAATAACTACCAAAATGCTTAAACAGAATTTTGAAATGATTAATATTAATATTAATAATCAGTACCCCGAAGATGTTGGTTGATACGTGGAAATACACTGTCTCCAAATATGGGTTGCCTCATAAGTTTTGTCGCAAAAAAAACACCAAAATACAATAAAATATAAAATATTTTATCAATCGTTCACGTCATGCAAATGCGAAAAGTAGTCGACATTATGCTCAATACATCTCAGCCAACGTCCAGGGAGGCTGCGTATCCAATTTTGGAAAAAAACACGCGGTTTTTTGTCAAACCAATATAGAAGATCTTCGTTTATATCATTTTCATCCGATTTTCTCCATGATCTATTGTTGAAAGCGCCTTTGTTGTCGCAGTACACCCATATCTCATCGCAGGTGATGATTTCGAACAGGAAATCATTCCGGTGATAACTATCCAATAGCTGTTTACAAATTCTTTTGCGATTATCCTTGTTCTGTTGCGTCAGAGCGTGTGGCACCCATCAATTCTCAAGGTATCGGTATCCCATTGCATTTAAGTGCCGGCACACCGTGGTTTTATCCTGATCAATTTCCTCTGCAATGTTCCTCGTTATTGCACGCTTGTCTTCAGTCAGAAACTCGATTATCTTCTCGTCTATGTCAAGAGAGGGCCGCCCTTCGCGGACTTGATCATCTGTGTTAAAGTTGTTTTCACGAAAATGGGAAATCCACCTTTCACATGTTCTCTTTGACACTGTTCCAACTCCAGGGCAGTGTTACTTTCATCAGTCATCTGTGAGGGTGTTAAATCCCTTTTCCAGCAATAGTAAATTAATTTGTTTATTTTGATTTTTAAATTAATTTATTATTTTGTCTAATTCACATTTTATTTGGGATTGCAAATATATAAGAATTATTTATGTGATTCAAGGATATCTGCAGTTAACATAGATATATGTGTGCGACAAAACTTATGAGACAACCCTATATATTTTGAAAGGGATGAATTTTGTTTTTATTTAAAATTTTTCAACTGGATTGATGTTTATCAATATTAAAAAAAACATTTTTAATTTTCACTTTTATCTGTTTGTCACTTAATAGATAAGTACTGAAATCGATAGGTTTAGTAAAATATTTCGTTCTAACAATTTTTTTTGTTATTTTTTTTTGTTAATAGTTTATTCGTTAGTTATCATGCTGTGTCAACAATTGTAATGAAAATTAATGAGGTTAAACAAAGAATCCATGATTTTTAGAAACATTGTTTACCCATTTATAGGTAGTTTCGGGATTGGAAATTGGATCACTATTGGCATCATTGTTTTTCTGTTGATCGCAATCGGTATCCGTATTGGAACAAAATTTTATCGGTACATCACTTATATGTGTTGTTGATTTCTTTAACTTTGTCATTTTCATTGTTATATCCGAAATTAAGTAACTAATAATTTAAATGAATAATTATTTTTTAAAATGACAAATAATATAACTTTTGACAAAAGCTTGGTAATCATAATGTATTATTGGCCAACGCAAATTTAATTCGTCTCTTCCATTCTTTTTATTAACTTACTTTATATATATATATATATATATATATAAGTTTTTGAAGGCTCTTTACTCAATCAATTTTCTCCAAACTTTGCACATTTACTCATTCTCGATGACAATAAATGATTATGTGAAAATTTAATCGAAAAAACTTTTTAAGATCCCAAAATGGGAAAAAACTGAAAATTCTGAGTTATCGAAAAATATTAATTGCAAGAAATTTACTTACAAATTATAAGTAGTTTATATTAATTTTTAGTGTGTTTTTAATTGAAATTTTTTAAATTTTAAAATATTTGTTGGCAAAGTAGAGTTCTGTCTGCATAAAGAATGGATATAAAAAATTTAATATTTTGATTTCGTAGTTATCAATTTACTCGTTAAATCGAAAAACTTTAATACGTAGATTTCAAATGTATTTTCCGTTTATTTTTTTAAAATATTTTTAATTACCATATAGCAATGATTTTAATTGTATGAATCAATAATTATGTTTGCTTTGCATTTTTCACAATTTACATTATATTTGGAAATTACTTGAAATTAGTTGCTTTTCTTGTTGATCGCATTTTCATCTTTCATTGAGACGATCACGAACAAAAAATAATTTCTGCGGCCTGTGGGCTTTATATATCGAAAACAAAATGGGTTATATTATTCCATGAATTATAAAAGCCTATTGTTATTATTTCTACTGTATTTGTTTCATTTTATTGATATCGGCAATTAGAATCGGTATATATAATTTTTAAATTTTGAGACTAATACTATTAGAAGATTGCAACCGCCAGCGTTTGAGCCAGTTTCTGTTCAGAGGAGGAAGATTATAGAACAGCGCAAATAAAGAACGAGATTCAGATTATTAGCACACGTATCAGTCATTTAGTTCTTAATCTGATCCTAATGATCTTGTACGTCATCCTTAAATCAAAGTCTAAACTCATTACATGTCACCTTCAAGATTTAAATCTACTGAAGACTATTAAAATAGTGGCATAATTTCTTTTCCAACAAAAGGAGAAATTTTATTGCATGGAAATTCACGATGTTACCGAATGACATATGTTTATCGAATTATCACAGTTCAGCTTAAAACTGTTCTTTTGCATAACGGAAGCAAACATCTAACAGTTCCAGTAAGTCACGCGTTCACATGAAAGAAATCAATGTTAACTTGTAAGTACTACAGATGATCGCCTACTGTCAACATTACTCGAAAATATGTGCCAATCTGAAAGTCGTATCTCCATTGGAGCGGTATACCACAATACACATAAAACTATAATTACGTAAAAAATTGTCAAGACATTAAACGAAAATGGTGAGGCTTTCCTGCATTTTCCCATGTTACTTCTCAGAATCAACAAGGAATATTCATTTAAAATATTTGGAAAATAATTTATTTTCAATAGTTTAATAAAATGCTGGATGGGAGTAAGACATGCGCATGGGATGGGTTCAAGGCCGTCGTGAACCCTTTTCAATAAATACTCGAATTCATTGTTGATAACACAGGTCTTGCTTCAAGCAAACGGATGCGCATGAGTCTTTAAGTCTACTTCATGCCCTCTTCTCTTCAAATTGTGGGCATATGAATGACAAACATGGTGAGAAATTTCATCAAGGTATTTCTACAAGAGAATGTCTATGTTAAGCGACGTTTAGTCCTGCAACTTTCGTAGATTGTGATGGAATTTCGTACAAAACCTACCTGATGCTGGAAAGTCAAAAGCAAAGTCTTTTTTGAGTAAAGGTTTTGTAGAAACTGTGTTGTTTTGTTATTCTTTTAGTGATATCAATTTTGTACATCTTTAAAAAGTGTGTTGTGAAGCAGTGAAGCAGAATATATAATTTCTTTTCTAATGACTTTAAATGGTACATGATAAAAAACGGTTCGCAAAGGTTAAATTATAAAGAACACAACGATTCTTGTAACACAAATAAACATTTTGTGAAGTATAATTAAAAAATTTGGAATATTATTTGTCAGAATATAAAATATTGAGTCTGGAATTATGTCAAGTCTCGTGTCAATGCTGTAGTGACCACCGAATAACACGCATCCCATCTGTCTTGTTATAAATCAAAAATTTGCGAAGGAAATAACATTGACAATAATCATTTATCCGATCTTCCATATTTCCTTAAGAAATAATTTCATATTGGAATATCTTTAGTGTGTTTTTTCCGAGACAAATAAAGCACTATTCTGCCTATCGTTCAATTGATATGGTACCCATCGGCTGATCTTATGAATCTTTCCCATCTGCCTGAGGCGATTGCTAACAGCTTGTTGAGTAACACTTAATTGCTCTGCCAGTAGGTTTTGTGTTTGTCGAATCATCTTCGTCCAACAAAGCTTGCAATTCCACATCTTCGAAACCTATTCGTGGTTTCCCATGGTCCTTATCTGCAACATCAAAGTCACCACCATGGAAGCGCCGAAACCATCGTTCACATGTATCTTGCGATGGGGCATATTCACCATAAGCTTCTTGGATTAATCGGTATGATTCAGCAGCAGTTTTCTTTAGATGGTAACAAAAAATTAGTACCGTCCGCGAATGCTCCCTACTTGGCATAAATTTGGAAATCTAAAACACAGAAATAGAACAATTATTAAAACGCTTTATCAATTTATGAGTTACGTATGAGACACTACATAATTACTCAATATTATGACATCATTGCCTAACCATTGACCTACCTTTTGCATTGTGCACAATCCGTTTTCTGAAATCCGCATTTCATACTTGTACACCTAATATATCTAGAATAGTTCTTATAGTAGTTTGCAAAATTACCGCATTTTCACTCACACTATTATACCCATGCACTAATAAATATAAACAGTAGTGTTTATATTTAGAAGTCCATGTTTTGTACATCTCGAAGGTCATGTGGAGTTGATAAAATCGCTCACTACCATCGAATAAATGCGTGAAAATACGGTAATAATTTAAGAATAAAAGTTGCTTTAGTTTGTGATTTTTCATTCTTCCAATATTAATTTATTTCTTCTTTATCGCGATAATCAATTGTATAAATAGACGAATAATTATTAAAGTGTCTAAAAATTATTTATGTAAAAGAATTAATATTTTTACATATTGAAATAGAAAATGTAAATATTTATTTTCAGAGACAATAAAACGTGACTAAGAAGCTTAATGATGTAACAACATTTGTATGTGAAGAGACAAACATTAGCAGTTCGAATAAACCAATATATTTTCTTTTAGCTCCTTATCAATTTGGTAAAAGATTGCTTCTTTTCTCATAAACGGTTCTAATTAAGATAATTAATATTTTCTAATAAATTCATCAACTAATTGGTTTTATTTTTCCAATAAAATTCCTTGTAAACCCTAAATGGTTCGGAAATCTTTTTATATTGTTTTCGGTATTTTTATCATTGATCAATGAAAGAGAAAAATCTGTTTGATTAAAAAAGTGACCACTTAACAAACCAATTTTAAGTATAAATTGATCCGAATTGCATAATCTGTTATATTTTTAAAAATATTACTGGACATAAAAAAAAGGAAATTTTACTCAAAATATATTTTGTATCATATGTTCGTATTTGTTTTTCTTTACACGTCAGTACACCAGCATATGAGCATGTCGATATTTTAGTAAACCGTAAACGTTTCCTCTATTAAACTTCCCACTACCTGATAAAAATTTCGCACAACATCATAAATCAGATGTCTCAGCCTCAGATCAATAAAACCAAATATAGATGGCGGCAAAATCGATTTGTGTTTAAGAGATCGAATGGGAATCAGCGACTTCACCGACCTGAAACCTATTAAACCCCCTATAAACTGCGTAGATTTTTTCCGGGACTTTTAGAATTACGCAAGTTTTTTGGTAGATATTCATGCAGCTTTGGCTGCCACCTCATGCATCACCACACCGACACAAAAGCATACTGTGTTCTTTCATACCTACCGTAGGAATACTTTATCAGAATTTCCAAACTCGCGCCCATCCTCAATCATACCAAGGCCCACGAATAACTAAAACAAGTAATAATAACTTTGACAAATCCGTGACAACTAGACTTACTCCACATGTTATTTAAAAAAACTTGTTAGGAACAGCATCGTCACAATACTTCACCAACGCGCAAGTGAACCTTAACCGACTCTTCATCGCAGCCCTACCAACACAAATGAGAACACACTAATTATGTCTACTTTATTCTTTAGAGACTCCACGACGCCAACCTACAGGTTAATTTGAAAAAATGTTACTTCTTTAAAACTTACGTCACTTTTCTTAGGCCACACCATCTCGCAGCATAAATCGATTCACCACTCATAAATCGCTTGCAGACAATTCAATTAATCCAACTACCAAAAATCGTGTCAGACCTCCGTAGTTTCTTAGGAATGGTAAATTATTGTTCACTATGTATAATAAACTGCTCTGACCTCACGGCAACTCTTTCATCTATAAGCTTCGAACCGAAGAAACATATCGTCCTCTAGTGAGATGATTAAAAAACTCTTTCGAAATAGTCAAAACATCCTTGAAGAAGTTAACTCATCTATCGTACCCCAAAAAAACGCTGCACTGGTGCTCACGGCAGATGCATCAAACCACACCGCCGGCGCCGTCTTGTAACAAATTTTCAACAACCACCCCGAACCCAGGGCCAGATTTACAGTTTCAGGGGCCCTAGGCCAGAAAAAAAATGGGGCACTATTTTGAAAAACTATCGAGCTTTGGATGTTTCTTTATCTTTTCTTCTGTTTCTACTTTTTTCTTTCTCTTTGATGCTCCATTTTCATAAGTTCTTCCCATTTTTTATTTTGTTTCAAATATATTAATAGATATTTTTCAAAAGTTAGTATGTACAGTTGTACACAAAAATATATCGAAAGCAATATATTGAAATTTTTGATATATCGATATATTTTTGCCATCCCTACTCAAGTAGTTTGAATGAGATTTGACAATTTAATAAAGCATAGTATGTATCATAGCATGTAAGCTATATTTTAGTTATTGCATCAAACAGAATTCACCAAAGTGAGTTTATCTGTTCAGAGTCAAGAAATTCGATTGATATTCCTTTTTTGTATACAGTATACTACTCAACATTTTGGTTCCCGTATTTCATGGGGCTCTTAGGCCGTGGCCTAGTCTGTCTATTTGTAAATCCGGCCCTGCCAGAACCTCTAAAATTTTCTATTACATATTTAGTCCGTGGAACAGTGTTATTCCACGTACGACTGCGAACTCCGCGAAATATTTACATCTGTCAAACATTTTAAACCTTTCCTATTCGGACGTCACTTCGTGATAAGAACCGACCACAAAACCCTTAGTCTAACTAGTGTATGAGAAAGCCCCTTCGCTACCCCAACAACGACTGATATCGTTCCTGTCAGATTTCGACATCGCCATAGTACACATACTAGAAAAGAACAACGTCATAGCTGACTTTTGTCACGCTCCAACGCTTCAATGAATTTCCATACGAGTTTCAAACAAGAAAATTTTCACAAAAACAACACCCCCACCGTCAGACATCCAAAGTTTCACGCGGGTTACTGCAATCGACGATATTTCTTTGGACCTATTTTTACCAGGGTAACTTAGACCCATCCTGGGAGAAGCAATCCGAAAACAAGCTTCGATAACATCCCAAACCTACACGGCCCAGGAAACGCAAATTCCTACAAACTACAACACACAAGTGTGATTTGGCCCTTCATGCACCGCAAGGTCAAACAATGGACACGATTTTAGCACCTTGCCGAAAATACAAAACACATGGGAAACTCAAAACAGACCTGTATCACTACCATACTTCTTGTTTCGATACCTTCCACATCGATATCGTCGGACAACTACCACCGGAGCGAGGTCACCAATACCTTTTAACGATGATCAACAGATCTACAAAATGGTCAGAAGTGATCCCATTGCGCAACATCGACACCGAAGTAATTACCAAAATCTTCTTGGATACTTAAGTATGTCACTTCGGCACACCAGCTCACCTAATCTTTAAGAATCCACCGTGTTCTTTATTGGATAAGGTGGCTACAGAATTTGTGCTCCTAAGGAATCCAGCTAGTTTTACTCAATACAGGAAAGTCATTAGCAAGTCTTGATATTCGTGATAAATAGTTGGCGTGGCTTTCTTTTATTCATTTTGCTGCTATTTTTCTGGATTCTCGGGCTAAAAATTTGTCTTCTTTTCTGATCTCTGAGCAACGGTCATCTGCTCTTCAGTATATCAAAGAAAATATGAAACTAGTTCAGTATATTGTGGACGTAAGGCAAAGAGGTGTCACTTATTTTGTCACTTATAATTTGTTTTGCAATAAAGATTTATTTACAACCGAATTTTTTTTACATTTTTATCTTGAGTCTTTCAACCTATTTTTAGCGTACATTCTACTTCTACAACATCGGAAAGAGGCTTCAGTGAAACTGGTTTTATAATAAATAAGCGACGTGTTCATTTTTCATCAAATACCCGAGATAAAATGATTTTGTGTTGTCTTTTATGGGCCTCCCATCTTATGCTGAAGACTGATAATTTTTTTTCAATAAAGATTCTTTTTCATTCGGGTTAATTCGATTGTTATAAAATACAGTCGAGACGGTTTGCACTATAATTAAGTTGGGTTGGGTTCAGGTTTGACTCATGAAAATACGGGTCGAGTTGAAAGGATGAACATCTATCTCCAATCCACAACCATCTCTAAGACCCCAAAACCAATGGCACTATTGAACGTTTCCACCGCACACTGAAGACTAACGCATCCTGGCTGAAAATACCAATAACTGGATCGACCTTCTACTATTCTCACTATTAGACTGGCACAACACCCCTTGTTTTGCAAGTAACATATCACCCGCTGAGGCAGTGTTTTTGTATTTCATCCGATTCATCGCCCAGCTCACTGATCAAAATGCACCACTTTCTGACTCCGACATCCAGAAAGCGAGACACAATTTCGAGTCTCTCATCGAAGACTATTACTGTAGAGCCTACAACAATTTCAAGCCGTACATATCGAAATCAATATACGACTCGAAATAAATGTGGTTGAAAAACCGAAATCTAACCGGACTAGCATCATCTTAAATTGGACCCTTCAAAATCTGCAGTTGTTCTCGCATAACCCAAAATATACAAGGACAGAAAAGAAACAATCATACACTTATCGAATACCAAACCAGTCCTTTCCATCGAAAACGACGGTTCGATAGAAAAATCAATTACACCCACAAACCCATAAAAAATTGAAACCTATAAATTCTTCATAGAAATTCTTAAAAGACAATTACTAGAATAAACTAGAATAAACACAATATTTAACCTAACTCACACACAAATTAAGAGACGAGAATAATCAGCCCAACACAACTTTGACCAGATTGTTTTCACCGAATTCTTCCTGTTAACATCAAGAACGTCATACACGCAAACAAAGACCTAACCCGAGAACAACAAGGCACACTCGCTGACCAAATCTACACAAATGAACTCAATTCCATTAACGCAGTAACCCAGAAATACAATAAAAAAGAGGAAAACAACGAAACAATAGAATATCTATTGAAAAAATTGAAAAATTAAACGACGAAATAAAAACTTCAAAAGCGAACCAAAATTCGTATCATCCCGATCAACCAACAAAACCTTCATAACAAAAATTTACAAACAACTATAACACAAAATCGAAAAATAACGTGAACACGGAAAACAATTCATTTTGTTTCTATCACACTAAGTACGGAAATAAAGCGTTCAAATGTACACCTCCATGCAATTTCAAAAACAATCATTTAAACGAAACAAGTCATCTAGGTTCCCACCAAAACTGGATGACATTTACAGTATATTTGCGGCGCAACCGCAAAACACAAGTTTTAGTTTTCTCGTTTTCTTTACCATAGCAACGGTAACCAAGGTACGTTTTTCATTAGCAAAGGATACAATGATCCAAGGTGGTTGTAACCATGGTAACGGTTCCAGTATCCATAGCAACCGTCACCCCGTAACTAAGGACCGTAGAAAAATGTGCTAATCAATCACTGCACGTGCCCAGAGGTGCCAATCGATATTTTTAAAGTGCTAATCGATAGTGCACATTTTGCCGCACATTTCTAATGTACTAGCACAGTGCTTTTTAAGTTGCACATGTGCAAAATTGTAAAAATCAATACATAAGATTTTTTAAAAGTACCAGTGTCAAAAATCGATATCATGTGTTTGATGCACATTTTGATTCTCTATTAGAATGTGCAATTCAAATTTTCATATATTGATTACTTTTCCCTATAATTAACATAATGTGCAAATTTACACAAAGTGCACATTGATTTTAGAGGTACAAGGAAGCAGAATATCAAAGATGTGCTCATGCACTTGAAAAGTAACCCACATACGTACATTCAGATTCCACATCAAAATTTTCGAAAAAGTGCTGATAAATCGATATTTTCGAACATTTCTGAAATTATCAAAAAAGTGCTCAAAAATCTATTTTCGTATATATCTGAAACCCATATGATATATGTGTGTTGTTTACGATAGTACAATACTTCGTGAATCGCCCAATCTCTCCCATGATCAATCACAAGTACCATGCTTAGCGTAACCAAGATACACAACTTTTTATTTTACATGTAAAAACTACATGTATAAAACTCCTATTGTACTTCATACATCAATATAATATATATATATATATATATATACAGCTGTGGACAAAAGTCTGTTGACTTTCACATTTTCTACACATTAAGTGCACAAAATGATAATATGTTATTAAAAAAGCTGTAGACAAATGAATAATTTGTATAAATCATATTTAGTATCACTCTTAATTTTAATTGGTGGCTAAAGTTAGTATCATATCATTTTATCTTTAATTTTCATTTTGTAGTGAATATTTTGCAATGGAATTGAGTCAAACTAAACGTGCACAGATTGTAGCTTTATGTGAATGTGGAATGAAGCAGGTTGATGTATCAAAGCAGTTGGGTGTCTC
>MQRK01180795.1:7989-18166 GCA_001938485.1 Girardia tigrina
AGACATGTGAGAAATTTTATACCTAACCAAAAACGTGGGGCATAGAAATGATCGATTGTTACTAAAAAGAAGTAAAGAGGAAATAGCAGTTACTAATAGCAGTAATTCAGAAATCCGCCGCACGTTTTTGGTTAGGTATAAAATTTCTCACATGTCTAGAAAAAAATTATTTTCCTCTTTTTAGTGCATTGGTAATGCTTGAAAAACGTGGTTGTTTTTATAAAAAATTTTTTTTATTAATAATATTATTTTTTTAATTTGTAGCTTCTATCAGGTATTTGATGAACAATCTGATAAGATTATTCATATGCATTAGATTCTTACTGCCGATTTTCTACTTTAAGTAATACTAATTCACCTTCTTTGAGTTAAGAAAATTTACGAAATAAATGAAACTCAACCATTTATTAATAATTTCTTATGTAAATTACATTATAATTTTAGAATAATTTTAGTTTTATTTTTCACAATAATCATTAGATATCCAAATACTCACCGTTGACAAATTGTACATTTTTTTCTTCTCTACTCCCACCTTATAATTTATTCGATTAAAATATTCAAATAAGAATATATTTAAAATGTCTTGGAATGAATCAAATCGCTCTGACTACATTCTTCCTAATTATTCAAAGCAATTTTGAAAATAGGATTATTATTTTCTCAGTTCATTTAGAAATTGTCAGGAAAAAGTTAAGAAGCCAAATCTTTCTGTTTCAATCGATCGGATGGTTTTTCAAACATTTATTTTCATATTAATTTGAATTGTCTTTGGGACATGCTCTCATAATTAGACATCTCGCTAAATTGATAATTTTTTATTAATGTCTCGTTAATAAACAATTATTCGAACGAATTTTCATTTAAAATCATTTTCAGATTTTGTTTTTATAAATACTACTTTTATAATAATTTTATCTAAAATTAATATAATTTTAAAATGATTATATGTAACGAAAAAAATTTATTTATTGAATTTAAAAATAAGTACAAAAATATTTATTGTAATAAAATTATTTAATATTCAAATTTTAAACGATTTATTATTGTTAAAGTTTTTTTAATATCTTATGTTGAAATTTAAAATGTAAACTATGCTCGCATAACAATTCATCGTGAACATACAAAATACCAATTTTCCATCTGGGTGGGAGAAACACATTTCCAAATACTAAACTCAACATACAAAATTCAACATACCAAATTTAAAATATTCCTCACAAAAGTAAAATTGTTTCTTAATTAAGTTGGTTCGTTTATTTTCTCAAAATATTTTTAACGATGGGGCGTAATATTCACTTAACGATTGATATTGCTGAGTAATCTCATTGTTTGCCTAAACATGAACTGATCATTCTCCAGTTCAATCGCAATCATCTATTTATTCATTGACACCCTGCTATATTTTACTAATAAAAATATTTTTTTTATTGAAACACTTTCTTACTTACCATTCAAATGTCGATCAGATATTTATCTATGTTAGATGCTCATGCTCTCATTCGTATACTGCCACAACTTTGTTGGTCTACTTATGTTAAAAAGTAATACTCTTACTGTTTAGGTTATTAAACGCACTACTAACGATATTCACAATGCTAATAAAAACGATTTACAACTAATAATAAGAACATTTATAATTATCTAATATATATATATATATATATATATATATATATATTTAACTATTTAATATTTGCTCTAGTTGACGTCATATTGGTTGCCATTTATTAAAGATACATTTAAACAACATGATCGTTCATTTATTCCAATAATTCTCGTCGGAAACAAACTTGATTTGTATGAAAACGGAAAAATAAAAGTTTATTTATTATTTTTCGTTTTGTAATTACAATTTATCGTAGAAAGTTTTACCGATTATGAATAAGTTTTTAGAAATAGAGACATGTGTAGAGGTAAGATTGCGAATAAAAATAATTTATTAAAATGCAATTTTTTTATAATTAGTGTTCTGCCAAAACCATGCAAAATTTAAGTGAAGCATTTTGGTTTGCTCAAAAAGCAGTTCTTTATCCCACAACACCGTTGTATTGTCCAGAAAAACGCCAAGTTTTTCTTATTATATACGTTTTAATTATTAAATAATTTTCCAGTTATCAGAAAGATGTGTCCAGTGTCTGACACGAATTTTCAGAGTGAGATATTATCGGATTTTATTATTAAAACTTTTCCAATGGTTCTTAGATATGTGATCAAGATAATGATGGGTTCCTCTCAGATAAAGAATTGGAAGCATTTCAACGACGTTGTTTTAAGATCGCTTTGACAATCCAATCGCTAGATGAAATCAAAATGTTAATTCGACAAAATAATCCCGAAGGACTCACATATAACGGGGTATCCTTGAGAGGTGATTTTGATAGATTTTTATTGATGGCCATCTTATTGATGGTACATCTTCCGAATTAATAGAATCAGACATTTTTCTACAATTTATTTTCTTCTTGCTTTTACAGCATTTTTACCTTTTTGGAAGTAAAAAAGTAATACATGCCGTAAATGCTGATTCTTGCTTTCCATCTTTGATAGGTCAAAAATCAAATATAAATGTTTTTAATTATTCCAAAATTTTCCAAATCTAACCTTGATTACCAACTGCTAAAATAAATAATATAGTCAATGATTATTAATGATTATTAATATAAAAAATACATTTAAAACAAGTATTAAAAAAAACGAAATGACTTTCCGAACAACCCAATACAAAAACATTTACCGAATTACTGGTAATTATATTTTCCTGTAAATTTGCAATTTTTTACACAATATCAGAATTCAAGAAACGTGAATTAATTGATATGTAACATATCACTCTTGCATTGTGTGTGACAGTGGTGAGAATATTTTATCAAACAGACTTAATAATATACAACTAGAAAGTTTAAAGGCGGCAAACCGCCCCTGGAAAAAAAACTTTTAAAAATTTAGTAATTTTTTAAAAGTTTTTAACATTTCATCTGAAAGTTTGCAATAAAAAGTCACTCAATTACTTTTAAATTTTTATTTAAATTTTCATCAAAATTTGTGCTTTAATAATTGCTGTGCCTGCTCTTGAGATCGTGTGTTGTCGCTTCATTTTATTACTCTCACCCAATAAAGTCAGTGCTTTATATCCTAATAACCTTGAAAACGGAGGGCCTCCCATCTCTTTCGAATGGTATTGAGCCTCTAGGCTCTTTAGAGGGTCCACCCAAACTAAAGAATCACTAGCAGCCCCCCGATAGGCCTCCTACGGGGTCGGATAGTTTCGGTCTCCGAGATCTTTTCGGCTTCCCTGTGAGAAACGACCACCCATGGGTTGTATAGCCATGGTTCGCATACCTTTGGCTGTATTCGTGGACTTTGTACAGCCGCGAAAGGGACATCTGAACTCCCCCCTTGCAGTTAGATCTGAAATCCTAAAAGTCAGATGTGTTTCTTCAGTACCTATCGCTTCTTCCACTTGAAAATATAAATTACCTTGAAAATGATTTTATCACTTTGAATTTTAAGTAGTAGATTTTTGAGTGTGAGGTGCAAACAATTTTTTAGTCTATTATATATTTTGATAATAACTGATTTATATTTTATATTTTTATCTATCAGAAAATTATCAACAAACTCAATTATAAACATTGTTTTTTTCTAAACCTTTGAAGAAATTGTGTAATTTAAATTAAAATACTTCTTAAAAAAGATGGCTATGTAATATTGTATTTATAATTAGTATATCGATCGATAATAATCGTTTTTAACCTTTTTGTGACATATGTGCTTGCTCAGTTGAGTATGTAGATCGGTAAGTGTTGAACGGGGCCGTTTACAAACTGACGACAGTTCAGATCATTATTGCTAAACAAACCGTTGATATTCACCATTTATATAACGATTTCATCATTCTACTGTGAATATCATTTTAGATTCTTTAACTCTGTGAAAAAAACATTTTTAATGAATTTTGAATCATGTTACTTCCAAAATATTTAAAATTAAAGATCAGTGGTTTCCAAAGATTTTATGCACCGCCGTCAAAATAAACGACTTTGAAAATCCTTGTAAAATATTTATTTTTCAGCACAATAAATCAAATCATTTGTTGGATAAATAAAATAGAAATAATTACTGACACAAGAAAATAGATTTTATTGTTACTGAACTACAGAAATATAATTACGAATATTACCTATAAAGGTTTTGTTAAACATTTTGAATCATGGTCATATTATTTCTATAATCTATTTGTCTTTGAGACCTTTTTGTTGTATTTTGAAATAATTTCAACCAGTCGAATATAAATCAAGTCTAATACTACCAAGTGGTTCGTCAAGTGGACTTTCAATCAATTGATTCCTTGAATCTAGCACGAAATATCTCACGTAATGTTGTATCATTGGCATTTTTTTACTGAAATTCTTTACTTTAGAGATTCTTCTTAGTTGATTTATTTGAATTCGGAATGCCGTTGTCTCTGAAAACATTTCTGAATATCTTCTATCGATGAATATGGGCAATTTCTCCCGCTTGGACTTTATTTTTGATATTGTCCATTTTTCAATCACTGATTGATTGTTTCTTAGCATTTTGCTTCTTCCTTTTAGATTTTTTATAACATCTATAAAATCAGCACAGCGTATCAATAAATGTGACATAAATTCTGGTTTTCTCCATTTGTGATGGTTTCGTCCATGAGAAGTGTTTTTATCATTGAAAGTATGGTTGTAAGTGTGAAGGCTCATTCTTTAAATTTTTGATTAATTAATTTTTGTAAATAATCTCTAAAAAAAAGAAAAAAAACATTTAAAATCAAAAGTTCTAAAACAGTTATAACTAAATATCTTAATTAATTTAAAAAGAGTTATTTTTAAAAACAATTGAATTTTAATTATTTTGCATTTATTTTAAAAAATTATTTCGAAGAATAACTTTATGAAATTTTGTTGTTAAAGATGTAATAAAAAAAGATAATTTAGATTTAAAAACCAGTTAGAAATTCTTCAAATTAAAATTCGATAAATAATTAATAAAATATATAATATATAAAAACTGCTATTAAAATTTTATAATTAATGAATCACTATTAAATAATAATAAATTTAAATATTGCTTAAATAAAATATTTTGGTATTTTAAATTCATCAAGTGTATTATAAATCGTAACCTGTATTTCAAATAATAAAAATTGTATTTTAAATTTAAATATTGATAATAAATAATACGTTAAACTCTTTTGTTTGGTTAAAATAAATTTTGATTTTATACTGATTTTAAATTAAATTTTATCAAATAAAAGAATACTAATCTATAAAATTAATGAAAAAATTTTAATTTCTAAAATCGCATTTTAATAAATAGCTTATCAGTATTTATAATTCCATATTTTTATGTATAAGAAATTTGGTTGAAAGAAAACAAAAAGTTCCTCAAGAAAAATTGTTTAAATAATTGTTATTTGTGTTATAAATAAATTTTTGGTGTTAATGAATTCTAATATTGATCAAGAACCCAACAGTAAGTATTTAAAGTAAGTAACTGTTTTTTGATATCAAGTAATAGTCAGTTATTCTTGTGAAATTGGTTGTTCTTTCTAATGAAAGATTGATCCATTAACCAAATTCTCGGTTACTTTGAATGATGATCATTTTTCATTGTCTTGTACATTAAACATGACACGATCTTACATTAATGTACAAGACATTTTAATTTTCATCAATTTTAATTCTAAAATTTCTTCCAATAGACCGAGAAAAGCTTTTCGACCATCAACAAATTCCCAGATTATTTCCACAATGTTCTTCTCTCTGGTGAATGGAGATCTCATTTTTGTTTCACACGTATCTCCCTGTGCATTGTCGTACTTGTTTATTGCTTCTGGAGTCATGAATGCTGTCACCCGCAAGACTCTTCTTTCTTTTGACAATTCCATGATCTTCGCACATCTGCCGAAGCTCTTTAAGAATTCATCAACTTTTGACTCAGATCCGTCGAATATTTCTGGAAGCATTGTTTGATACTTTCTTTATTTACAAACCATTGTGGGAACATCGATTGATTTTAGTTACATATTTTTTTCGCTTTCTAAAGTGTTTTATATTATCGGTTTCATGTGTTTCTGTATTCAAAAAATCATTCACTTTTTAAAAAGTAATTCTGTATTTAGTCTTCATTTTACGTGGAAAAGTATTTCATTGAACTACATTTTATGTTTTTATTTGTAAAAAGTGATTTCTTTATTTAATTCTTATTAAATAATGTTACCAAATGTTTTAAAATAAATATAATATTTGAATAATAGTAAAAAACCCGTCATATGTGACGGGTGAGCTGAATTTTCGACTATGAAAGTTTCTGTTTTTATTTTTAAATCGTAATTGTTATAATTTATTCTATCGAATTCTGTGTTGATTTAACATTCAATCAATTAAGTCAGCTCCCAGCGCCTTTCGACAAAGTCGTTGTACAGACAGAACCGTCCCGATGCGGACTATGTAGATCTATCTCAACTTTTCTTCAAATATTACTCATTTTATCGGCATATATATGATCATAGTAAAATTTGAGTTTGACTGACAAACTTTATCAGATGATAAAGAAATTTTGAAAATTTAATCTAAATTAATTTTCTGCAATATAATTAGTAAATAAGTGATAGAAATCGTTATTTATCAAATAAATTAGTATTTTCATAAAACTTTTCACGAAAATCCGTGTATGAATCGTCAAAATCGTAATTATTCGAAATCAGTGTTAATTTAACCATTTAACGCCTTTTACGGTTTTCGATCGATTTCATCGACTTCCGGGCGTCTTTTGGCGAAGGCACTGTACCGACAAAATTGTATTGATGGGGGCTATCCGGATTGACCACGATCTTAAATGGATTCACTCTGCTTCCTCCACAATTTCACATTGAAAAGCGTGACCGATAAACAAACAAACACACTTCTTAGACAAATATTATATATATTATTATTTCCGTAGTCATATTTTTCTATGATAAACGTTATTTTATTCTCATTTTGTAACGAATAGAATTTGAATGGTAGAACTTGATTCAGTAGATAATGATTTATCATACCAGGGCAAACACGTGACAAATATTTGCGACATATCGGATTGTGACACATTTTTAAAGACCACTATTTCAGACAAAAATAAGTAATATGCATAATCTATTTATGTTTACAGGGTTTCTCTATTTGCATCTGTTATTTATTCACAAAGGTCGCCAAGAAACGATATGGGCCGTCCTCCGACGATTTGGTTATGACAATAATTTGCAGTTGAACAAAGAATATCTTAGACCAAAGTAATTTTTATATCAATATATAATAGAATCAAAATTATTAGGCTTATAAATTAAAAAAAAACATACAGTAGGGAACAAATTAATAGTCAACCCAATAAAATTTTAGGGCTTTTACAGAAAGTTTTGCTTAAATGTTTCACATTCGCATGTGCATATAAAATTTCTTACTTTTACAAGGAAAGAGTTATTAAAAGACAGTAACAACTATTTAATACTTTTTATTTCCAAGATTTAAAAGAAATTTACATAATGAATATCCGTTTAATAAATAATACATTAAAGTCAAAATTTGGTATTAGCACTTTTTGGTGCAATAATGGCTTGTACCCGCTGTGTCATTGACTCAATCAACTTGCGACGTATCCGTAATAGAAATATCCCTGATCCAAGCAGATAAGAGAAAGGTTGACGATTCCTTCTTTAGTGGAGATTGTTTCCTTTCGTAACCTGCGCTTGATAATAACCCAGAGGGTCTCAATCGGGGTGAGTCTGGGCTATTGCCCGGCCATGGTAAAACTGCAACATGATTGGCGACGAGGCCTTGCATAGATTTCCTGCTGGTGTGGCAAGATTCCCCATCCTGCATAAACACAAATGCACAAGTAGGAAACCACTCATGAGCTTAGGGAATCATCTAAGTTGTGAGGACTTCCACAAATTGGTTGAAGTTCATAGTTTTCTCTACAACATGCAGCCTGCCACAACCTTTTGCACTCATCATGGACCACACCATCACCTTTGTAGGGAATTTTTCTGTGGTTCTTGTGGGGATTGAACTGTCACTTTCATGCCAGACACGAGGCGTAGATGCTGCTTCACACTGAAAGGAGGACTCGTTTGAAAAACAAACTTTTGACCAATCTTCGACACTCCAACTATATATATATATGTGTTTTGTAGGATAATGACGAATAATACATCGAAATTAATCAATAGTTTTGTAACTATATAAATGATGATCATTTACCAATGTTTTTTTAAACTCATCTTGACAAACACTGAATAAAATTTGCAATTTTATTATTTGTCTACATTTTTATTCCTACCTTGAATTATTCATATATATTAGTTTTGTTTTTCTTCGAAACGATTACTTCATTCACAAAAGAAGATGATAATGATTAATTAATACTAATTCCAGGAACTAAAGATTAAAATAATACTATGAACACCAATGGCTTCGGAATTGCGATTGAAACATTTTAGATACTTTATCAAGTACTTTTACCAGCAGTTGAGGTAATTCCATCTCAGAAAGTATGCATTAAAGTTGTTAAAATTAAGAAAACCGACATCACAATGTATAATGTACTATGACAAAATTAAATCATCGATTTAAACTAGTAAATCAAAAAATTAAATTTTTTATATCCATTCTTTATGCAGACAGAGATGTACTTTGCGAACAAAGTTTTTAAAATTTTAAAAATTTTTATTAAAAAAATACATTAAAAATTAATATAAACTTATAATTTATAAGTAGATATCTTGAAATTAATATTTTTTAGGAACTGCGAGTTTTCCGTTTTTTTCTTCATTTTGGGATCTTAAAAAGTTTTTTCGATCAAATTTTTAAATAATCATTTTTTGTCATCGAGAATGAGTAAGTGTGCAAAGTTTGAAGAAAATCGATTGAGTAAAAGGCCTTCAAAAACAGGTTTCTAAATTTCATGGATACACACACATACATATAAATATATATATATATACCTATATAGAAAGTAAGTTAATAAAAAGAATGGAAAAAAGAAAAAAGAAACAAACAGTAACTTGGATTGACAAAGACTAATATTCAATTAATTGATGTTTGTTTAAACTAATTTATTGAATTTGAAACTTTTAAAGTTACAATTTCAATAATGATATGTAATTATTTATTAAATTTTATGTTTACCTATCCAGTTTTAAATTAATCACATAAATTAACATTATTTAAAAACTTTAAACATATTGGATATTAAGTCCCTAATTCAATTTTAACATTTATTTATTCTACTTTAATTGCTTTTAATAACATAATGATAAAAAATAATAATTATTATTATTACTACTACAAACTATTATTATAATATGAATAATCTCATTTTCATTTTTTCTCAAGGTTAGACATTCCTCGGGGTTGTAATACAGAAGTATCATCACAAGCTAAAAAATATTTGGACATAATATTCAATAAATACGATGAGGTATTAAACATTTTATTAGTGTCGTCAATTGAAAACAATCTATTAGGATAAAGATGAATGTTTATCTCCACAAGAAGTTTCGTCAATGTTTTCAACTTGTCCATGGTTAGCTTGGGGATCTGATGTTAGTAATACAGTTCAAACCAATAATCTAGGTTGGATTACTAAGAAAGGATTTTTCGCTTATTGGAGGTTAGTTTTACTTTGTTTACGATTACTTTTATTCTAATTATTATTTGTAATACTTTATAATAATTAATTTTTTCTAATGACTAGTTTTTACAAATTTAAAATGTCAATTGCAACTCATTTACAAGTACGGCAAACATTTTTCAAAACTTAAGGTGTATCCACTAAAAATGTGCACAAGTTTTAAAACCATCATAACTTTTTAATGTATTATTATTTCATTTCGTAAATTTGGAATTTAAATATTTGTTTTAATAGGTGAGAAATAGTAAAGCAGGTATATAAAATTTTTGGTTTAATATGTTTTATTTTAGAGACAATTATAATGATTTCAAAACGACATGAAGATATAATCAATTTTTATAAAAAACGCACTGTAAAAGTGAGACTGTGACAAAGTTTACTGGCATTCATTTTTCCAGAAGAGGTATATATGCAATAATACAACGCTATGAGAAGACCGGCAGCATTGAAAGAAAAGTAGGAAGTGGAAGGA
>MQRK01180799.1:335-10990 GCA_001938485.1 Girardia tigrina
TCGATATTTCGTGACATTTCAGAAATCCGCCTAGACACGGTATCTCTTGATAATGGTATTGTTTTTAGTTCATTTCCATATTTATCGCCATGCATAATTGATGTCCTCTTGTCCTCAAAATGAAAGTCATGCATGGCATTGCGTTTTAGCATTATTACCCGGAAAACAGTACAATGTTACATGAAAATGTTTTGAAACGTTTGATTTCACATGCTGCCTCATCTTGAATTCTTGTGGACTTTGAAAGTGCTGCAAGGAAATCATTTTCAACTTCATTTCAAGCAGCAAATATATCTGGTTGTTTTTTCATTTATCGCAATCAGTTATAAAAAAAGATTAATGAGTAAGGCTTGAAAGCAGTCTACGAAACAAATCAAGAATTTGCTGTTTGCACAAAAATGTTGTGTTACTGAGCATTGTCCGATTTCGTGTCAAGACACATCGTAATAAAACTATTCAAAAAATGCACGATGGGGACGTTGTTCGAGATAATAGACTTGAGGCAGGTATATCTCCAGACATAGGTGGACATCAGTCTGTGGCACTATCAAGCGATCCACTAAAATAGAAAGAAATGGTACCTGAGGCGAAAAGACTTCAGGTGAACTCGGAGCCAAAAATTATGAGGCACACCATGAACCACGTGCTTGGGTGTGACCCACAGGTGGCGATAGATACGGTTTCCTGATGGCTCATAGAAAAACATGTAAATAGTGGAACATTGATCAGAAACTGTGATAATCGGCATAATCTCCTAATATCTTCGACTAAGTGATCCACAGTTCTGAATTGATCTGGATCGCAACTCTAAAAAAGAATCTACATCATCCTTACCGAAGGCTTTGACAACTACAGCTTTGGCCATCTACATCATTTGGGCAATTTGGAGTAATTTTTGCTAAACTTTAAATCATAATCAATGAAATAGGAGTATGGATGCACCATTCAGATTTTCAAGAGTTTTTTTCTGAGATAATTTTCGCTCTATCAAACTGTTGGGTTCTTGATCGAGATTAAGACTCACTAACACCAAAATTTTATTTATAACACAATTAACAATTATTCAAACAATTTTTTAATAACAATTTTCGTCGAGACTTTTAACAAAATTTTAACAAAACTTTTCTTCGTTTTCTTTTTGACCAGATTTTTATATAAAAATATGGAATTATAAATATTGATAAGCTATTTTAAAATTGAAATTTATTTTATTCTCTTTATTTTGAAAATTTACATTCCACTATTTTATGCAACTTAATTTAAATTAAAACCAACATAATTTATTGTAGTCATATTTTTAATAAATTAACCAAAATATTTTTTTATTATTTTAGAATTATTTTAATGTGATTTTCTTTTATTTTTGAAAATTTTTTAATTAATAAAAGATTTTAACGTTTTATTTATTATCAATATTTCAGTTTAAAAGCATTTTTTACCCACAATTATTTTAAATTCAATACAAATTTTAAATATAATTTAAATACAAAAAATAATTTACAGTATTCAAATTTTTATTATTATTACGATACATTAATGATAAAAGTTTTAATCTTTATTTCTTTTTACGAAAACTGTTTAGAATTAAGTATTTGTCAAATCCTTAATTTGCAGAATTTCAAACTAACTTTAAAATTTAAAATTATCTGTTTTTTTTGCTTTACATCTTTGGTAACAAAGTTCATTATTTTATTTTTTAGAATAACTTTTAAAATTAGTACAAACATAATTATCCTTGTCTTTATATATTTCTTTTAAATCAATTATTTAAAAATCCATTATTTCCCAATTAATTTCATTTTAAGTTTTTACTCTACAATTAAAATTTGATTATTTCCGAAGATAACTTTTTAAAATTAATTAAGGTATATTTTTAAATTATAATTGCTTAAAAAACTTTTGATATTTCATTATTTTAGAAATTCTTTATAAAAATAATTGTTTCAAAAATTTTAAGAGTGAGCCTGTCCTTCACACAAACCATACGTACAATTCATCTTCTGCTTAGAATATTTTGATACTTTTCAATAATGTCTTAATGTCTCTAACTCCTGTGTTTGTAGTTTTACCAGAAATAAACTTATTAAAGAAACAATTTATTAAAATATAACACATAATTTGACTTCTGATTTAAATCACAAATTTAAAACATATTTTTGACATAATTGAAAAAGCATTGTTACAGAAGACACTTTAAAAGCGCAAATAAAGAAATTCTGACCCGTAATGACAAATAAAAGAATATCTCTCCAAAACTAGATGAATTAGAAAATATTATTTGAAAATACGATTTGACAAACTTTGAAACTTTGTTTCCTAGAATTTCATTTTCATTAGAATTTTTATTATTATCACATTTAGAGTCATCACAAGATCGTTCACCGTTTGACATCGCTCTAATTGATTTTTTAATTTCTATTTTTAATTATGATTATTCGAACAATTTTTCTAAATCTTTTTAAAATATTTAATTTCTAAAAATATTGTGGTGTGATTTTATATGGATTTATTAAATTACTGTGTGATAAATCCGTTTGTTTAAATCAATAGTTTTTTTAAGGGCAGAATTATTTAAAATATATTTTTTCCGGTCTTCTTCAAGCTATCGCGATTTATGAATCGAATAAAATTCATGGATGTAGTCCAGTTATTCGATGGATCCAAAAATTTCGCAGAATGGTGTCGCAAATTCGAGGCGACGACAACCGTTTTTGACATTGAAAGGTAGTTGTTCTTCAAATGCTACTCGAGGGGCGAGGGTTTGAGCTGTTTTCCGGGTTACCAAGCGGAAGGCATGGGTGCTACGAGGTGGTCAAGGAAGCGCTGCTGAGCGCCTACTGTCCCAACCGAGAGAGGGGTATGCAGAATTCCGTTCGAGATATCTTTGACCAAGCAAAGCCGTGGAAGTGTTCGCATCTGATCTGCGACAGCTGGCGACAACGGTTTGACACATGAAAGAGCCCCAGGAATTTTTTCTGAGACAGGCCTTTATGTGCGGTCTATAGGACGATATTGCAAAACATATATCGGCAGAAACGCTACGAAAATATATCTACTTGAGGAACTGATATCTATGGCACGCGCGCTACTCCGCATCAGCATGCAGGGGGTACGTTACGCGATGACAATGGCATCATTGTTGGCTGACGAAGATAACGGACCAGGAAACAGTGGACTGGCAAACGTGACGGCGGCGGCAACGAAATACAAAAATGGCGGAAATCGAGCGCTTCACTCGAACTATAACCGGAGGGGCCACGGAGCCAAAAGGAGGACGAAGAATGGGATCAATTCACCATCAGGGGTAAGCAAAGGCGGTGCTTCATCTGGGATTAAGCAGCCTACCTTTGTACTTAATTCCAACGCCGCCAGCAGCGTCCAGGAAAAGACTAGCAGGCCCTCACCGTTGCAAGGGTGTGGTGTATGTGGGTTATGTCGTGCATCTGCCTACAGTTGAACTTCAAGTTGAGGGGCGAGCCGTGAAAGCATTGGTGAATACCGGGTGCTGTACGTTTATGATCGACCAGCGGTTGGTTCCAGAGAATCACGCAGAGCGAGTATCCGAGAAGCTTCAACCAGTGCTTGGTCCGATGGTGATTAAATTCGGAGCCTGGATGGACTTCAGCGTGTCCAGGTATCAGATACGGTGTTGTGTCCTGCTCGTCCGAAACCAGAGAGGAATATGCGTGGATATGTTGCTGGAAATGGGCATGATTTCCGTGTTGGAAGACGTTTACATCCGGAAAAGCGGAGCGGAACTAACGTTCGGTCTGGGTGAATCAATCGATTCCAATCAGGCCCAGGCTCGAAAAGATCGACCGGAAGGATCTGACGGTGGCAGCATTTGAAATAAATTATGAAATGATAAAATGTAATTTTTGAAAACAGTTTTATATCCGAAAAGTGATTTCAGTTTATTTTCGATTTCGAATTCACAATCACATAAATAATATAAAATATTGAATTTATGTCGTACAACAATTGTGTTCTTTCCAGTTTTTGAATAAAAGGATTGGGAGAATCTGGGCCAAGAGTGGAGTGCCAATTTTGGATAAAATTATTACCATTTTTAGATTTGCTCCCTCTCCTCTTTCTTCGCCAACGAGCAAATTGAATCAAAGCGTCCAACACTTTATCGTCGTGATCGTGCAAGAAGCAAAAGAGAAAATTCATCCAGTTCTTGATTATCGAGAAGAATTTGTCTCTAGTCATACAGCAGTGAGTATCTTTTGTTCGAAGAAAATTAGGAAATTGTGCCGCATGGGTCAACATCTCAAACGAGCATATTCGCAGATCAAGGTTGATCCATCATTATGACCATATCAAGTGGTGCGACATTAGAGTCGGTCATTTTATTTAACCAGACTGGGGTTTGGTATGAATATCGCACCAAATATCATACGGAGCCAATACAGCATGTTTTGAAATTGGATCCCCTAATTGAGGTTAACACATATGCTTATTATGATGATATTATTGTAGATACTTCGAAGACAATCACAGAGAGATTAATGGTAGTGCTTGACAGTGTCAAAATAGAGGCAAAGCCCCCAGTGCCGATAAATGTGGCAAAGTGCTGGGACTGTCGGTATCAGCGTTATTAAACGGAACGCTTTTATGGAAACGAGACGGAATTGTTCCAGAGCTGCCGAATCGATTAACCTGCCGTGTTCAGCTGCCTGGTGGGCCACTATCCGTGTGTGGTTGGTTATGTCCGGCATTCGGCATGTTCAAGCGGATGACCGGTGGAAAAGATTTGGATTCAAAAGTGGAACAAAAACAATGGCTATTGCCCGGACTTTAGGCAAAGATTAAAATGGAAGATCTCGGCAGAGGCCATTGAGAAATACCAAAAATGGAACAGGGAGGAGTATCGGCCGACGCGAGTTTAATCGTGGTGGGGGTGTGTATGGAGATCGGTGGTGTTATAGTCGAAGACGCATGTTGGTTAAAGGCTAAGAAAGACAGCAGTTTCATAAACCTGGCTAAATTGGATGCAGCAAATCGAGTCCTGAGAAAAGCGGGGAGGTTGGAGCTTCTTGAGATCGAAATGCTCACAGATTTGTCAAGAGTGTATAAGTGGTTTTTAGCAGCGCTTAACCGAACAGAACCCTTCAAATCTCAAACAATGAGAGATTTGCTAATCAAGTGGAGGATCGATTTGTTCGGACAAGTCATAAAAGAAGTGAATCTAGCCATGAAATTTACCCTCATTCGCTCAGAGACGAAAAAGGCAGATGAGTTAACTCGAGTACCGAGTGGTTTGCAAGCATCTATCAGCTGATTATTGCTGCAGGAGCCGTTTAGGGAGAGCAGAGTGGGGCTACTGATGGCCTGAAGCAGCTTTACAACATTCACTACTTTTGGATAAAACGCACCATAATTTTGACAAGAAAAATCTGGGGTTTTGGAAGAGTTACGGAAGAACAAGTCAAGGCAGTTATGGAATAATGCAGTCAGTGTGCGTCTATCGATCGTGCACCGGTGAAGTGGGACAAAGAGAACTATGCGTAAATAAAAAATAGCAGACATTAGAAGTGGATGTAGTTCACATGGGGACTTCGAAATTCCTCTTCATAATTGATTGTGGTCCAGGGTGTTTCACAGTGTGGTATCGAATTGGTTCAGAGGGTTCATGTTTAGTAATTGTTTTAATTCAGACCACCGGAAGAGATAATTATTGATAATTATAGCACTTTTAAGTATGCGTGCGTAACAAGGTTGCTCAGCCGAATCTGGATTAATGTGCACTTCCAATGTGCTAACTGCCCCAGTGGCAATGGCGTTTTGGAACGTTGCCATAGTACAATTAAGAGAATGATTGCCCGAAGCGGGGGTAAAGTTGAGGAAATGATCGCTTGGTACAATGCGACTCCTAATAAAGATGGAATAATTCTTGCATCAACCGTGTTTGCCAGAAAGCCGAGATTGCCATTACCGAGGACGTTCAGTCAAGGCAACATCATCATGAGAAGGTGTGCCTTCGGGATCTAGAGGTCTGTGACGAGGTTTTCGTTAAGCCTGCACCACCATACACATGTGCAAGAAAATGAAAACGCGTAACGGTAACAGGAACAATTGGAAGTCAAAGGAATGCCCTATCCCATCAGCCATCTGCGTAGAGCACCACCAGAAGTTTAAACACCGGAGAATGACAAGATCGACGATAGAAGAGATGGTAATGATAATAATAACGTGGGTTTTCTTGATGCAGACAGCAGCGAACTCGAGAGAGCGGAACACGAAGAATTAGCCCGGCGAATCAACATCAGAAAGTCGAACTCGCAGGATGATCCACAGACCAGCGCGTTACGAAGATTACTATTGCCCAGGCGCGTCCGCAGTGGTCAGTTCCAGTACTCCCAGTTGTTCGGACTGTTTCTGTCTTTGCACCTTAAAACAAGGGCGTATAATATAAAGAACTATTTAATTTATTTGTTTAAATCGTTGGATTGCGAAAGGGACAATTACTTAAATAGATCTGTGCAGAATGTTAATTTTGTTTGTTTCCATTTAGATTTAACACCACACTTAGTTTAGACGGAATTTTGCACACTTTATTTTGACCTCCTCGGTATCGGTATAAATTGGATATTTCCGCTTCTTATCGACACGGCAATCGCTTCTTAGTTTTGAGACTCGCTACTGTCGATTCCAATGAGTTTGCTCGGTGCAAACGGAATTAATTCATTTGTCATTTGTCCAGTTTCACAACCGACATCGATGATACTGAAATTATTTTCAATTTCACAATTTTTATTGAACAATCGCCGATAATCAATAAGTTCCGTGACAATAATTGGGAAATAATCGGTTCGACCTTTGTGCAATTTTGATTGGGATTCATTGTTAGAGTTGAATAATTAATAATAATTAAAATAATAATTAATTAATAATTAATAACGATTAAATTTAAACAGATTCGATAGAAATTCAAAATTTTTTTTAAAATGATTCCGACAAACAAATTTCAAAAGAATTTTTTAGATCACAGAAAAATTCAATTTGAATATAAAACTTTTTTGTAATCAATAAATATTTTTCTCTTTCATTTTTTTTAAATATTTATTTTTCGATAAAATATTCAAAATATTTTACTGAGAAATCAATTTCTTAATTATTCAATTTGGAACAACTTGTCTCACATAAAGTTATTTGATTTTGCTGTTTAATCATCTGTTAATAAATAATTATATAAATAAATAAATATAAATATTTTATGTAAATATCAATTTTATATTTCAGTATAAAGAGAGACAATAAATTGAAGATTCAAGTCGTATTTCAGTCAAATTGTGCGAATTCGTGCGAAAATATTTGTTTGTTTATCTAAACAGAAAAATAATTCATTATGTGCGACAAAATTTTATGTTTCTATGTCTTTCTTGTTCTACTCGGTATCGAATCCGCCGCTTCGATGGTCGAGGAGACGAGATTCTCGTACGATCAAGAAAAGGAATTCCTGGGAGTATTCGCGTCCTGTCGCGAGGATTGCTATTTGAATGTGAAGATTTACAACGAATCTTCAACGATCTTTTATCGCAGAGTAAGTTGTTCTTCGGATGTGTTTCATATGTTCATGAAAACATACTGCACGACTTCGGTGAAGTTAAAGTTGAAGGTGAGCAGATGTGGGGATCTCGCATATGATGTTTATAAAGAGGTACATTTGAAACCTTGCTTGAATGATGACGCATGGTCGAGTACGGGCATGATGATGATAGTCTTCCATGCAACCTTTCTCTTGACTCTTGTGATCGTACTCTTCGTCCTGTTCGTCCTGAAGTATTTCGACCGGTACCGCGTGAATAACAAGCTGCTGTTGATCAGCACAATCGAGTCTGTGTGAATTACTATTTGGAAAGTACAAATCTTATTTTTGTATTTGATTTATTATGTAATTTTGATAATAAATTCTTTGTCGTATTTATTATTGACCTCTTCATAAAAGCTACAAATCAAGTGTTACCCAGCTGAAAAAATAATAAAAAATTTGAAAATAAATAATTTATATATATGCCGTGTTTCTCGATCTGTTGCGTCGCTGGCGCAATCAAGTACGTCAAGTACGTCACGATCATCGCTTGCAACAACATTATGTATAATAAATATTTGTAAAAACGCTGTATAATATCGTCAAACAAATTATTGAGACAAAAATTATTTTATTTCTATTAATTTAACACATTACTTTACTCAGTATGGTTTTCTTTTTTACCAAGTAAGGATTTCAGTTTAAATCGGGGGGCCTTTTTCTACTTAAACCGACTTGATTCGAGGAGGCTTGAGATTTGAGAGATTTGTGTAATGTTGGTGATCATGGGCCTCTGATCTCCATGAATGGCATTGAGTAAAAGGCTCAAGAAGGAACACCTAAATTAAAGGTTCTAGGAGACCCTGATAGCCTAAAATGGGTTCACTGACCTTCTTAGATTTATTTTTCTTTGGTTCTGAACGAACAGCCATGACGGTTTTACGACTATTACGATGGAAATGACGGCTATGCATTGGAAATGACATCTAGCTAGTAGATCATGGATTCTGTAGTCACCTTAGCGGTTATTTCATTTCAAATTGCGTTATCCATACGATTGCGTTCAGTAACTGAGGATCGAGAAGGTTGTTTGCAATTCTTCATCCTTCTTGAATGTTGACTTTGTTTACCTATGAGTTTTTGAAGAAATGTTTCGACATTTCTGGTTTTTAAATTAATCCAATATGTTTTAGTTGGACACTTTATTATTGACTTTGTTTGCCTTGATATCGTTGTAGTTGACCGAATGGACCAGGTAAATGGGGTCGGGGCGACTAATAGATATTAGTAGAAATGTTGTAATTATTGAAACTCTTTAATGAATCAAGATAATATTTTAATATAAAATTTTACCTCATTTGGAGGTAACACTCCTCTTCTGAAAACGGTTTTTAAGTATTGGGATTTTTCCAACAATTCGTAACAGGAAATCAGTACTTACTGACTGTAGTCAGTACTGATTTGTTTTGCATGCTGCTACGCACTTTCTGATTTTAGGAAATCATCATTTTAATCAAAGTTATTCAAATCAACGAGCTAAGCATTGGTAGAATAATGCAATAATTTAATAGTATTATTCAGTAAGTATTGTGTTGAACTCAATAGAGATCCCCTCACTTCCCCGTGTAACACTTCGAACCGAAAAGGTGCCCCCCTTACCCTACGAAACTATTAAGTTGGTGCAGCATTGTGATTTATGCCAAAGATTAGTGGATCAATGTCAACGAGCCCTAATGAAGCCGGTACCTGGTTCAGTCTCAGAACTCGGTGAGGGGATGGCAGTAGATGTGATTGGACCTTCGGAAGCATTGAATGGTGGATTTGTAGTAGCAACAATCGATATTCACAGTCGATACCCAACAATCTCATTAGTCAAGCAAGCAACAGGAAAGGAAGTGTCTCGCGCCTGAGAGCAACTTTCTCTATGTTCGCAGCGCCAAAGCAATTGATCAGTGTCAATGGTACTTGTTTCAGATCTAAGGAAATAGTGCAATTGTTACAAACTTTGGGACAGAGTATTCGTTCTCGATAATTTTTTACCCGCAGACCCATCCCGTTGTCGAAAGGATGCATCAGACCTTCAAACAACGGTTGATGAAAGTCTTGGGAAATAATGACTATTCTTTGGAGATGCTGATCGACGCGGTGTTGTGTGGTATGATAGACGCACCTTTATCTATCTAATAAAAACTCAATTTAATTTTTATATTTCTATTTATTTTCGATGATCATTTTGATAATTTCTGTAATTTAATACAGAGTAACTGTTTATTGGTTTTACTTTTACTTAGCGTTCTCATATTGGACCAAACACCTGAAGGCGTTCTGTTTAGAACGAAACACGTGGTGAATTTAAAAAAAGATTTTGTAATGTTATTAAATAAAAAATATTTATCTTCAAAAAGCATTTGTCTACTAGAACTATAACAAGAAACACCGATTATATTTTATTACTATTTTGGGTGCTTGTCAAATGTTATATTCCGCATATGTCAATATTAAAACTAAATGTAAGCACGAAAAATGAATGATACAAAACTTTTTTTAGACTGCAAAAATGTTTTGGTTTTAATTTCCCCATAAGCAAAAGGTCTTTATTAATCAAATCAGAAATCATAAAAGCGAAGTTATCTAAATAGTTCAAAAAGAATCTGCAATCAACCAAGATATTCAGACATACCGTACGTTCTGAAGAATGTCTCGAACCTCTTTAGTCGACATTATCATGTTAGATAAACAAACTAGTCGTATTTTATATGAAGCTTCAGACTGCTTTCTATAGATTTCTGTGGTCGAACGATTCGCTAAGTGATTCTGATACGGAATTCTTAAAATATCTGCCCGCCTGATCATCATGTCATTTACATTTGACACTGAGAGTTTCTGAACGAACCAGTCATTAGAAAGGTTGTTTATTTATTTTTAAAGATTAGAAACAACATCCTCTTCTGTTATTTACATATTTTCTGGTTAGCTTGTACGATTATTTACATTGGCGTTACATATGTATTTTAGTCAGCTTCGTCCACGGGTCTGTTTACAGTTCATCACTTGCGAATGTTTTGGTTACAAATACTTGTTCCTTTGCTTTACCGGAAGAACGATGATTAATTTATATCTG
>MQRK01180822.1:3095-15747 GCA_001938485.1 Girardia tigrina
ACCACTCCATCATCAGCTAATTTAGCTCTATACACTTTCACCTCTCTATCAGCCATTTCATCAATTTATTCTTTTTGTTCGTTCGATTAAATTATTTCTTTTGTATTTAAAAAATTGGATTGAAAACAATTGAGATTGACACAAAGACCTTTTATTTTTTTAAATTGACAAACTTTTTTTAAAAATGGAATTGAAAAATTGTGAAAGAAAAAATTGTTAATTAATTGTGATTACAATTCACATTTAACATGCATTTACACACATACTTTAACCAATGAACACATTATCAATCATTATTTACATATTAACACACATGCATGCAGACACTCACCAAACATGCAAACACACTTACCAGACATAAAGAAAGAAAATTACTATCATTCATTGGTAGAGAAAATCCACTGACACAATAACTCAAATTAAAAATGAGGCTTACAATTGGTTTCAATTACATTTTTGTTTTCAAAATGATCAATATTTGTTACTTGTTTTAAAGCAAATATGCACTGATAAAATGATGATTGATATCGACGAGGGTCAAGGTTATCATTGGCAATATGAAAGTGAAAACAATTTCGATATCATTAAAAAGGAAGATCTGTTCTACTTGGCATAGAAAATCGAATCATTATTTAAATTATTGATTTTATTTATTTAATTTTTTCTTTATTATTTATTTAACTCATTTATTTTATTTAATGAAATTGATTTACTTAATTATTTTAGTTTCTTTAATTTATTAATTTAATTATATTTTTTATTTACATTTTTCCTTGAAACGGAGCAACAATGTTCGGTCAAATCAGCAATTCTCCGCTCCACCAATAATTTTTTCTTTAATTTTAAATCATTCAATTATAAATTATTTTTTTAATAAGACTTTCCGTTGACAATTAAATTCAAGCATTATGATTTTTATTTTAAATAGTGTTACAAGATATGTCAAAATCTTCTTTACAATATTCTTTAACTCCGAAGCTGTTATTTTAATTATGATTTTTTAAAACCTAATTTTTATAAAAAGTTGTTCCAATTTAATTAGTAAAATAGTATCATTACACTATAATTTTTATAAAAAGTTATTTCATTTTAATTAGTAGAACATTATTTTAATTTATCTCAAATATAAATATGATTTTTAATTTAACAATATCAAAAATTTACAGTTCACTAAAAAGAACCTCTAACAATATACATTTTTCAAAAGATTCCCACACATCAATATTGTTTTAATATCGTTATTTTCATCAATTAAAATTAACTGCGTTGCTTCAATCATCCCGTTTCTTGCTTTATGTGTTTATCATGTATATAAAGAACCTAAAAAAGAACCACTAAAAAGAATCACTAAAAAGAACCTGTTTTGCGGTGTTTATTGATTCATTTTTATTTCTGTTCTTGGATATATTATAGTTAGGGTTTTTTAAGGTTATTATGGTGTACAATGTACACCCAACTTTTGTAGATGTCCAACCAAAAATTTGGCTATTTATAGGTAAAGCATGTGTTCATTAAAAAATACACACACTACTATTCCACCCACTCTCTATCCATCTCGAACATACATGCTCCTAAACAAGGTCATTTATAATTATATACTTATTTAATAAGTATAAGACATTCTTTTTTTCTTAACCCTTTAAATCCAGTGTACATGTATGATATAACAATTGTTGAGTAAAAATAAATATTTTGTACTGTACACCCACATTTTCTTAGGTTACACCCAGCTGGAAACCTTAATAAACCCTTATTATAGTGGGTTTTTTTCACATCCACAAATCCATATTGTTTTAATATCGTTATTTTCATCAATAACGATTTTTTTTCATTTTTTCATCATCATATCGTTATTTTCTTTTCTACATATACATAAACAAGGTTAGTCTTGTTTCTTCCCAATGATTTTTCTCTACAAATCCTCTCAGACATTCCAGCCTTTCATAGCTTCCTTTTACAATTCGTATGGTATCATTGAAATGGTTTACTATCATCTGTATTTTCGTTTTGGTTTATATGATCATTTCAACATTTTAAAATAATTTGGTATCGAAAATCGAAACAATCTGTTTCTCCGCCTGGTAAGTTTCGGTAAAGAAACATGCTTTCTGTTTTTGTGGTTCACGCAGATAAAAAAATTCTTCATTCATAACTTTGTTCAATTCTCATCAGAAAAGATAGTCATATTAGTATTATGCTCAATCCGTGTACATCTCAATCAATGTAACCTTTAAAAATTCTTTTCTCAGTGCATACCTTAACTTGCTTCAGGTAACGAAGACTGCCATATTCTATTTTGGAGTGAAAAAAGAATATTTAAATGAAGAACAACTTATTAAATGGCTTTTACTTAAGTACATAAATATTATTTATGATTAGATGTCTGATAGTCAATGGCTGAGGTTTGGTACACCGAAGTCAAGCACCCAACGGCCGCGTTAGTACTTATATGGGTGACCAATTGGGAATACGCACGGTCATTGACTATTCAGGTCAGTTAAGTATGCATGCATGTAAACTTATACTACCTGCGCCATGGTCGGATGGTTGGTGACTAAATGGGGTCCCTCATTTAGAGCAACCTGAATGAAGAGGGTGTGTAGACTCCAAACAGGATGAAAAACAAAACCTGGAAAAGGGATGATGAGCTCCTTGGAGTCAACGGCCATCCATACCTAGAGAGCAGATAGGCTCTTCCAGGTTACTTACCTACTGATACACTCAAAAATATGCAAAAAGCAAGCCATGGGGCTTGTGCATAATTAAGTGCATTCACGGCAAATGGCTAAAAATAGATGTCTAGAACTAAACATATCAAACATATACATAAAAGTTCTTTCAGAAGAATTTTAGTCTACTACTTCTGATATTGACCTATTGTTGCTTACGGATCAAAAATAAACAATTGAAAGTCTTCCAAATGTTGTGTTTGAAAATGGATTAGGCGGTACTCCAAACAAAAGATCACTCATTTGTCCAATTTAAATAAAAAAACTCTTGTCTCGATGTATTTCCATGATTCTTGCGCTTGTTTTACTCTACGAGATTATATTTTGAAGTCATTCAGTAAACTTATAGTACATATAATAAACCATGCCGTTTAAGTGTAGTGTAAAATAAATAAGAATCACTAAATTTTATCAATCCAAACATTTTACGATAATGGAAATCATTGTACCATTAATATTTATAATAATTATAGATTCTTTTATTTCATTTAGAACTGATCGGTTATTACCATTTGTATTTTGATTGCTGATTCTCATATTTTCATAATTTGACACTTGGTATTAATTTTTAACGTTTTTAATATAAGCTTACAAATTATCTATCTACATTAAGAATTTATATCTAATAAACATAATTGTACAATTATAACTTTCTTCACTATATTATTTGAATAGATAATTATATATATATATATATATATATATGTATATATATATATATATATTTGTATCAAATTTTAGAATATATATAATTGTCGTCATTACTGTAATTTATTAATGCTTGAAATTTGATTATCATTTGACATAGAAGTCCATACAGATACATTCAAACTTTAATACTCTTTTATATCTTCCTTTATTGAGAAAACTTTATAAAACTTATGGCCTCTCTTATGATTACTTGCTAAAGATTTTTTCTTTCAATGTCTTGAAGAACATTTATATTTTTCAGGTACTTATTATTTCTCCCTTTAGAACTTTAGCTCAATACTTTTCGAATATAACAGCTTTTTCTTTCTTTATTCAATGACTTATTTAGTATTATTCGTCTTTACTTATCTAGAATATAAACTCAAAGTAGTTTTTAATATTTATATTATTAGATTGTTGATGAATTTCCTATTTATAATTCTGGTAAGTATGATATGTAAAGTTTTATTGGTAACTCATCACCTTTGCTTACGCTTTGGCTCGATGCAGTAATGCTTTGGTGAATTATTTTATTTTATTTTAATATTATGAATATCTCAAACTTTAAGTAATTTTGCGATATATTGTATGAATATTAAATCCAAATTTAATTCCTGAGATATACTCACAACCTTTATATACAACATATACTTCAATTAAGTTAATAAAAAGGTTTTTATTCATAAACTTGTTATATTTGCTTGGTGCTAGCGTGCTTAATGAATAAAATTCTAAGAATAGAGAGTAGTTAAATAAAAAGTATTCGATTTGAGAATCTTAAAAATTAAATTTCTGTTCCTTGAAAGCCAGACAAGAATTCTCTCCGTGATATGCATTATAATTAATATTTTTGCCATTTGTCAATAAATAAAAAGAATAGTTTTTATATTGTATTATTTATATTTATCGCGTTGTAATCATTTTCTTTGCGTTTTCTGTAGAAGTGCTTCAGACAATGTTCCCTCTAAGGTGTGCACGTGTGCGCACGCATACAAGCTTTTAGATGCGCGCACACTAAAAAATGCGGCGCACATAAAGAAAGATGCCTTGCACACACAAACAAACTTTACTCTAAACCAAATCCGTAATTACCTATAATGTCGTCAATGCTACGCCAATAAATTGCACTCTTAACTTGCAAGTTGCAACTCTATTTGCCTTGGAAAAACATTACTCACATTATGGGAGTTACAAAGTCCAGGAACCAGCTTAACTTGGCCTTGTATGTTTACATACTCGATTAAAAAGATTTTATTAGAGCTGTTTTCAATGATATCATTAGCTATTTTATTTGTCTCATCGCCATTTGTAGCTGCTATTTTTTACAAGAAACAAAAACAATCTATAAAATATCGTGCCCTTTTAGTTTTAAGCGAAAATGCAAACGCAACGGAGTAAGAAAAAAAAGTACGGCCGACTGCTTTAGGGAGAAATGGTTGACAGAAAGCGTGCTTACAGCAACACCGAATAATAATTATCCAATTCAAACCAAACTCGGTGATATTTTCATGTATAACGAAGGCGAAGGTGTGATTTGCTTGTACTGCGAGAAAATGAATGCAAAGGTTGATTTTGCCACTGGAAAAATGTTTGACGGAAGTTGGAAACTGGACTTTTTGAAGAGGCATTTGTCAACTAAAGTGCATATCGAGTCTGTGGAAAAGTTGAGGAATAAAAATCCACGGCTGCCTCCGAAAGGTCTGGTACAGTTGTTTCAATCCCGGTTGACCTTGGATCCTGAAATTAAAGTTCGAAAGCAATCGAACAGCGACCAAGCCAAGGTACTTATTGATAATGTACTTCTAGCCATTCAAATGAACAATTCCATACTGTCTATACAGGAAATCAATAATCACATGGCAAAATACATAACTCTCCAAGAGTCTTGGCGTAGCAAAAATTATGGATTTAAATTTTTAGAAAATATAAACAGTGTGATTGAAGATGAAGTCATGTCGGAAGTAAGAAATGCATCTTACCACACCTTGACAATTGACGAAACAACAGACATTTCAGTTAGCAAGTGTTTAGTCTTGTATTTCAAATTTCGACCTAGCAGATCAGATTCATATAAAATAGTGTTTGGTGGTATTATCCAGCTTCCAGCCTGTAATGCCATTACAATTGTGTCGGAAATAAAAGAATACTATTCAAAGCACCCACTGGATATACAAAAAATGGTTATGCTTATTAGTGATGGGACTTCTGTAATGTTGGGTAGAGTGAATGGAGTAACTGCACAAATGCAAAGAGAAGTACCCCATCTAGCAAAGCAGCATTGTGTTGCACACAGAGAGGATTTGGGCATCACTAATGCATGGGAAAAATATAAAACTGATGTCTGATATTGAAAAATTAATGCGTACACCATCTTCAGTAGGTCACTCAATAAGAAGCACAGCTTTGAGGAAATTGCAGCTGCTTCAGATAATGATGCCATTGCATTCAGGCCATTAAATGAAGTGAGGTGGCTCTCTAGGCACTTTGCTCTGAATGCAATTATAAGGAATTATGAGAGAATCACAGAATATTTCAAGGTAGAACTGGAAACTTCAAATGATCCAATTGCTAAGTACTGCCTAAAGAAATTACATGATCCACAAATTCATATTGCTCTAGAAGTTGTCAACAATGTTCATGAAGATCTGGCAGCACTTTGCAAAGCGTTACAGAAATCTGGTCTGACACCTGTTGGGTTCTTGATCGAGATTAAGACTCATTAACAAAAAAATTTTATTTCTAACACAATTAACAATTATTCAAACAATTTTTAGTTAACAATTTTTTTAATAACAATTTTTCGTCGAGGAACTTTTCTTCGTTTTCTTTTTGACCAGATTTTTATATAAAAATATGGAATTATAAATACTGATAAGCTATTTTAAAATTGAATTTTTTTATTCTCTTTATTTTGAAAATTTACATTCCACTATTTTATACAACTTAATTTAAATTAAAACCAACATAATTTATTGTAGTCATATTTTTACTAAAATTAGCCAAAATGATTTTTTTTAATTTAGAATTAGTTTAATGTTATTTTCTTTTATTTGAGAAGCGTTTTTAATTAATAAAAGTTTTATTTAATAACGTTTTATTTATTATGAATATTTCAGTTTAAAGCATTTTTTACCTACAATTTTTAAATACAATACAATATTTTAAATACAATTTAAATACGAAAAATAATTTACAGTATTCAAATTTTTATTATTATTACGATACATTAATGATAAAAGTTTTAATCTTTATTTCTTTTTACGAAAACTATTTAGAATTAAGTATTTGTCAAATCTTTAATTTGCAGAATTTCAAACTAACTTTAAAATTTTAAATTATCTGTTTTTTTTAATATACATCTCTGGCAACAAAGTTCATTATTTTATTTTTTAGAATAACTTTTAAAATTAGTACAAAAATAATTATCCTTGTCTTTATATATTTCTTTTAAATCAATTATTTAAAAATCCATTATTTCTCAATTAATTTCATTTTAAGTTTTTACTCTACAATTAAAATTTGATTATTTCGGAAGATAATTTTTAAAATTAATTAAGATATATTTTTTAATTATAATTGCTTAAAAAACTTTTGATTTTAAATATTTCCTTATTTTAGAAATTCTTTATAAAAGTTTCAAAAATTTTAAGAGTGAGCGTGTCCTTCACAACACCTATTGATGCCTTGGATTTGGCTCATGCATATATTCATAAAATTAAGGCCCAATATGTTGGTGATGTTCCAAATTGGAGTGAAAAGGTTCCAATTTTGATGCAAAGTTATGCAGAAAAGGATGTGGTTATAGATGGAAAACCTGTTATAACTTTTTTGAAGCTATATCTAGTCATTTGGAAGAAAGATTTCCAGATAATGAATTTCAAGATTGGATAGCTTTTGATGTTCGTAAGCTAAAATCAATTAGTCACTTTAAATTTGGAAATGAGCAAATTTCATCTTTGTGCATGAGATATGCCTTGCTGCCACTGGAATCCTCAATACAGAAACAGTATACTGACTTCAAGTATTTTGCTTCGAGAAAGTTACAAACAAATGCTGTTTGTAATTTTCTGGATCTGGAAAAGCTTGCCTTACAGAGTGCAGAATATGATGACTTGGAAAAATTGCTGGACATTGGGGGGACATTTATGGCATCAAGGGCAGACTGTGAAAGAGGATTCAGCTTAATGAATGCCATCAAAACAACACAAAGAAATAGACTAGGGAATGTGTACCTGGACATGATTTGTTAGAATCAAAAGCTATCTGCAAAACCACGGGGTTGTTGATGTGGATTGTGAATATGAAAGATGGGTAGAAGCAAAGGACAGAAGGCAGAAATGTAATTAATAAACTGACTGAACAAAGTGTTTATTTTTTAATTTTTATTACATCATTAGCTCATTACATGTAATTTACATAATTTACATATTGGTCTGCGCACAGAGTTAACAGTTTTTCATCAAATCTTGCACAAGACACAAACAGATTGCACACCTTGTACAAAAAAATTAGAGGGAACATTGGCTTCAGGTATTCTATTTTTTGATGCAAGGCAACAATGTTTTGTGTATATTCTAACCAAATTAACGTAATTCGTTTCTCGAATATTAAAATATTTATTTCATATATTTATCAGATATAAACTTCTTATTTCTATCTTGGAAAAGTACTCACCTCTCTGTAGCTATAAAAGCAATATTTAATAAAATAAATCAAGTCCGATTTTCACGTATCATGATTCTCACATTTTCATATTCAAATTCACTTGGTTGATTTTTGTGGATGCTAATTAGAAAAACACATTCAATATAGTAAAAATTCTCTTTATATTTTATTTGACGATAAGAATTTCCTCTTGAAGATTCAATAATTCATGACTGATTTTTAAGGTTGTATATTAAACAGTTATTTTTATTTAAATTAATGTGTTTCAAAATATCAACTAGAATTCTTATATGGGAACTCATTACTTTAGAATTTTGAAATTCAAATAATATGACTAAGATCAATTAAAGTTATTTTAATAATTAGTATTAGTGTAATGATGGTATAGTAGCAGTAAGTTTCGTGAACCAAATCACTTCAATCCGTTTTTAATTTACGTTAATAATTAATTAACTTTTTTCACTAAATAATATATTCTTTTATATTTAAATTCAGCATATTTTTTATTATTTTATGACAAATATTCAAAAAAATCGAATAAATGTGTATTAATGGCTAACATAACATAATTTTGTCTTACATATGGTAAACAGAAATTATGTGAGGTAGATTCAATGCATGATCAGCTAGTATTTAAACTGTAAACATAGTGTATTAAAATGTCTTATCTTGGTGTATAAAATTATTGAATATTTGAACGAATAAAACAAATTTGTACTCCTGTAGATCATTAATCTTTATTTTATATTCAAAATAATATACACCAAAAAATTTTTGGTGTACAAGCTTTTATAATTTGTCATATGTTTGCGGTTCTGTATCTATTTCATCTACTTCCCACATTTTTTGACTGAATTATCAAAGCCTACTAGGTGAAAACCCGCTTTCTATTTGCATTTAGATATAGCAAATTTCAAAGCCTACTACTGAGGAAAACATGAGGACGATACTTTAATTACTTTGCGACCAAACTAAAGGCGGTAGATGAGCAGTGACAGTGAAAAAGTATTTTGTCACCTAGAATACATCAGTCCTGAAAGTTTCATGTCGCTAGGTGAACGGGAAGTGGGTGAATTTTCGATCGCAAGATTTGATGCATAAACAAATAAAACAGATAAAAATAAATAAATAAAACAAATAAACAGACAAACAAATAAAACGTAATAAAAGCTTGTAAAAATGATAAATTACTTTCATTTCCTTGTAAGTTTATGCCGTTGTTTGAATGATGCCATGTAATTTTCATCAGAAACATTAGCGATTTCGAAGAATTTATGAGTACTATGGTCGGTAATGTAACGGTATAGTAACAAAATACACCAAGAATATTTTGATTTAGTAATCAAAATAGTTTTGATTTCTCAAAATTCGTCAAGCAAAAAGTATCAAAAATCGCAAAAAGCACTGCTTTACAATTCGAAATTAATGCAATTAAACAAAATTCATCAGTTTGAGCAATTTGAATACTTTCATTCTCTCTCACTATATATACCGTGTGGTCCAGATGAAAGGAAATAAATACAAGAACATTAAAAAGTGGAAATCTTATTGATAATGTGAGAGTAAATGAAGAGACAGGAATTAACGATTAATTAGTGTTTGTTTGAATAATAGGAAAACCGTGTCGAATTTGAAATTAAGTTAATAGATACTTTTCAGAGTCTCAGTTTTCTCGTTCATCAGGGTGGTCACCCAGGCATCAAACGTACCAGAGAACTTATCGCTCGATCGTATACATGGCATCAAATGACGAAAAACATTCAGAAGTGGTGTCAGAAATTCCAAGAATGTGCGTAAGCAAAAATTCATCGACATATTAAATCAAAGATCATGCCACTTCCAGCAGCGAGCGGATTCAACGCAATTCACATGGATATCGTGGACTGCTTCCGGCTATAAACGGGAAAGCATTTATATTAACTATAATAGATCGTCAGACATCGTGGCCAGAGATAATTCCGGTCAGGAACATCACAACTGAAACAATAGCAAGAGCCTTGGTTAAAAACTGGTTATCTAGATTCGGTATTCCGGCCGAAATAGTGACCGACAGGGGCACTCAGTTCACTAGTTATTTATTTCAGTAATTATGCAAGCAGTTAGGCATTAAATCCATTCAAACGACGGCATGGCACTCACAATCCAACTGAAAGGTTGAATGACTTCATCGCACCATGAAAGCGGCAATTATGACGACAACGCTACAAACCAAAAAAACATGGATTCGCGTACTGCCCACGGTGGCGTTTTACTTATGGAATTGCTCGGACACCAGTGGACTGTCACCCACCCAAAAACTATACGGTACTAACCTCACCATGTCAGGGGTTATATTCCATCAACCAGAAGAAGTGTCGATGGAGTGCATAAGAAACATTGCGGAAAGCGGAAAAATAGTCAAACGAATATTTTAGAACGACGTAAAAATTCCGTAATCAATCGAGGACTGTGAGTACTTGTATATAAGGAAACATGCCAAAACCTCGCTCGAAACCCCCTATTCTAGACCACATAAAGTAAAAAAGAAGTATCCCAAATAATTTATTATGGACGACAGGACGTCAGTATCAGTTGATCGACTCAAACCGGCTTTCATCTCCACCCATGTTTCTGAGGGGGAAAATACATTAAAAAAATTAGAAGAAATTAATTGTTTCTTGTTTAAATAAACTGATTTTAATAAAAATACAATTTTGAATTCCTTTAATTTGTCTTCCTTATAATCTCAGTTTATGAGTACGGAGAATCACAACAGTCACATACACTGTTGTTAATTAATTCCATCAATGCTCTCATTAACTTTAATTCTGTTTGCATTGCTAATGAAGAGGGACGTATAACGTTTTAAGGAAGTTGAATGACAATTATTCAGTCAATGCTTTTAATTGAGTAGTGAGATGATATGATCACTGTTGACTAATTTTACCAGTAATTAATTATAATTATAAGTTATTAATTTTTTCAATGAATTTCGTTGTTATTTATCAACTGGTTTTTTTCACTGATTTTGGCTTTGCACCGATTTCTTATTTCAAGTTATTGAAATGGATCAAGTTAAATTAACGTTGAATGAAAAGATTGAGTACATTGTATTTTATGGAAAGCACATAAATGAATGGACTATGCATCGGGATAAAGCAGCAGAATTTAATGCAAGCAATTGCTCTGGAAGAAGTGGTAATGGTTCAAATGTCTACTAGTTAATTGGAAAAAAATAAGTTGACTGTCTCTGTTTTAATATAACCAAATAATGACAGGTGGTGTGAGTGCTCATAACTAACCATCATCTTTCAGCTCGCCAAGTGTCACAGCTTGCACCTATCAGCAGCTGCTAAATTCAACAGATTTTTCATAAGGAGAAATTTCACGTTACACATAGTCGTCCAGAATTATAGACATCTAAGAATAAAGTTTTGTGAATCTATTTTGGAAAAAAATAACCAAGATTTAAATTTGGCAAGCAAAATTCTGTTTACTGAAGATTTAGTTAATCCTTCAATCGGGGAATTCTTTAAAAGGATAAAAAAGATTAATTTTCAAATTTTAAATTGTCTGTTTTGGTATTGGCTTTCTTTTTAATAAACTAACAGTTGGTCCAATGTTTCCTATTTTTGGCATAAAATAAATAAACATAAAGTTAAATTATTATTATTATTGCCCCAACCGAATTTTTTTAAATAACAATCCTTTCGATTTAAATAATTTACAATAAAAAATTACTCCACAATAAAATATTAAGACAAATATATTTTGGTCTTATTTCTCAAATACAATTTTAAAAAGTATTTTATTAGTTTTTCAATTTAGAGACAGTTATAAAAGTCATTTAAATGATACAAAGAGGGATTTTATGGTTAAACAATCAAAGATGTATTAAAGTCAATGTTATTGATGTCATTAAAGTCGAATAAAATTCTAATTTAAATAATTAATTTTTCAAATTTTTACAAAATATGTTTTTTTAACCATCTAATGATTTACAATATTGGTTTTACTGTATAATGTTTTTACAAGCTTTTCTTACTGTTCAATCAAGATTATCTTGGCCCTAACGAAATCGATTTGATAATTATTAGTTTTATTTAATTAAAATATTTTTTCTTGTTATAATATTGTAATTCAATGAAAATTATTTATTAATTTTTCGACGTGAAACTTTTTTGTTAAATATTTCTTTATAGTTGAACAAAGTATAAAGTTTAAGATGTAAGACTTTGAACTTACTTTATTTACGCATTATTGATAACAATAACTTTTGAAAATTTGGTATCAGCGGTTTATTTGGATACCTCTTTACATGGACGTAATGAGGTAAAAATATAATAGCTAATTTTTCTTTTTAAATAAAGGATAAACTAGAGGTCGAGTACCGTTTCGAGCTGAGTACCACCGACTTAAAAATCATAAAAAAAAATGATTATATAACTATGTATTTTTCTATGTATTTTATTAATGGGTGTAACGCCACATACATTGGAGAGACATCTCGTCATCTCTGCAAACGGATCAAAGAGCATAGTCGGTTGGATAATGGGAGCAATATTGCCGAACATAATTTAAAATGTAAA
>MQRK01180836.1:1351-11890 GCA_001938485.1 Girardia tigrina
TATATATATATATATATATATATATATATATATATATGTTAGGGTTCCGAAATATACATATGAACACTTTTGATAAAATTTTGTGTAGAAAAAATTTTAAAATAATTCTTTTGATAAAATTATTAATTTCAAACAAAATAATATTTAGTTTAGTAAAATTTGGAATCAAAAATTAAAAATATTTTAGTCTTTGTTTTATTTGATCAATTTTCAAGGTTAGAAAAAACTAGTATATAAACAACAACAAATTCAGACATAATTGACACAATAATTTCCTACAACAAATTTATTAGAAGATTCCGCGTAGAGTAAATTTATTTAAATTCTTTATTTTTATTTCTTTTTCTTGAAGTTTAAGTCGAACTAAGTATCCTGTATAGGAGAATAAAGTTCATTTGACTTTAAGGGTTTAATGGTTATCGTTCGTTTAGAAGATTTAGAGTTTGAAAATTAACAAACTGTGATCTGATAAACTCGCATCGAATATCCGTTTGTGAATACGTCTATTGATACTATTGAGTTGAACAATATAAGCTGTGTGCTATTTTGTGTTATTAGAAAATAAAGTTTTTAAAAGAATTTTGTGTTCATTCATTTATATATTTATGTTGGAAGTCATTTCTGATTAATTGGAGTCAGATTAAAGATTTCAGATTAAAGATTACAGATTAAAGATTAAAGTTTAAAGAATAAAGATTTGTGTTTAAAAAGTAAATATTTAAAATTAAAGATTTGTAATACCCAACATAAATATATTTGGTGAGCCCTCTGTTCTTAAAACAAAAAGAGTATATTTTTAATAATTGATATTACGAAAAAGTATCAAAACGTCTAATTATCCTTTGAGAAATCGGAGAAAAGTTAAAAAAGAAACGATGGCAGAAAATAGAGAGAATAATATAGATTTTGCGAGTTGTCAAAAGTTACCTGTAAATCAATATGGGGAGACCCAGTAGAGTTCGTAGATTTTATGACAGAATATTTTATGTTTGCTACCATATGGATGGGCCGAAAAAATAATGATTCAAAGATTACCATTATATTTAAAAGGTGCAGATAGAGATTTTTTAATCAAATTGATAAAAATGGAGTTGAAACTTGGGCAAATATGAAAGATTTAATGGCTGAAAAATTAATAAGTGGCGATGTTGGTAGAATCATACGGAAAAAAGTTTTATTCTCGAATTCAAAATGCGGAGGTATCAGTTGGTGAATTCACTTTTCATTTATCCACACTTGCGGAAAAAGCGTTTGGAGGAAAGACAAATTGGACAGAACAAACAAAAAAGATAGTCGAAGATCAGTTTTGGGCTGGAGTTCAAAATAATATAAGAACAGCACTTTGTTTTTGGACTATACAAATTACGATGATCTGGTAAAAAAGGCTATGAAAATAGAAATGAATACTACTGCAGCTCCTAATCGACCAGTATGTGTAACTGAATTAAAACCGATAGAAATACCTAAACAGAAGTCATAATCAAACTACAGTGATACAGGCGAAGATTTTCAAAGTTATACATCTCCAAAAATGCAAAGATACAGACCACAAAATGAAAATCCATGACAAAATCAATATTTTGGTGGTAGAAATAACAATAATCAAAGCTAAAATTATTCGAGAAGTCCGAATTTTTCAAGATCAATGAGATTTGACGACACTAGAGAATCAAATAATTATACAAGAAAACCTCAATGTTATAACTGTAACAAAATTGGTCATGTCAGCAGTCAGTGTTGGTTTTTAAAATAATACAAATAATAATCGAAATTCACCTATTAAAACATATTATAAATCTGGAAAAAGAGGTCATCTAGCCAATGTATGTATAACAGAGATGACTAGAAATAGATCTTTAACTTCTTCTCCACGGAGAGTCAAACTTAATAGTGAAGGTCAAATACAGTGTGAAAAATGTAAAAAATATGGTCATATCGCCAGATCATGTAGATCAAATACGCAAATACCATCACCATCAATTTTAAAGAAGAAAATTAAATTCAATGATAATCAATCCGATATAAATTGTTTGTCATCTGAGGATGAAGGTTCCAATGATTCTATGAAAACAGATTTTAATGAATTAAGAACACAATTTGACAGAATGTCCGCAAGACTTAATAAAACTGATCCAAGTGTACAGATGCTATCAACATCAAAAGACAAAAGTAAAAATAATTAGAAACATTTGAAAATAATAGTAAAGTTGAAAGTAAAGTTCAAAGTGTTTCTGATAAAATTGATGATGTTAAGTTAGATAAATTGAGAATATATATGAATAGATTAATAAATGAAATGGAAATGAATAAAGATTTAAATGTTAAAATAAGTAAAAATATTAAAGAAATTATTGAACTAAATTTACAAAATGATAAAACTGAACATTTTATAAAGTTGAAAGTGAATTATTTAGATTATAATAAAACGATGAATTGTGAAATGAAAACATTTTTGAAATTTTTAGGAGAACAATTTAGAAAAATGCCTATGACAGATAATCTTCAGATTTTTATAACTTTTAATGGACAAGAACTTACAGTAATTCAAATTGATCATCTTAAAAAAGTTAAACATTTGAAGGAAATACTTGTATAAAAGATTGGAAATGATAAATTTATTATGAATTTTAAATGTTTTGAATTAGAATTAGAAGACTACTTAGTGGATTATGGAATATTACCAAATGACATTAATACTGTTGATATTATAATGTTAGAAAATAATGATAATAAAATGAATATATCTGAAAATTATATTAAAGATTTAGCATTACGTTTAAAAAATGAAATTAATGAAGAAAAGTTAAAGAATATAATTAAAGAAATTGAAACGTTAAACATTAAGGATAATGTAATAAATAATCTTAGATCAGTATTAATATATAAATTAAAACAAGACACGATGTTTAAAAAAGAAATACAAGAAATTTTGATAAAATTTGGACAATAAGGTAGACAGAAAAATAAAGATATTCAAAGATTATTTCTAGCAATAGAAGTTCCAGGAAAAGGTACAATTAATACTGCTGAAGTATGGACAATTAAAGTAAAACCTTTAAGACAAAAAGTCAAAGAAATGTTTAAAATTGAAGGAACATTACTTTTATTCCTTTTGGATTTAGAATGACAAGATGAAAATTATTTACGATTATGGATGTTATGAAAAAGAAATTAATAATATAACAGTTTATTATATTGAAGAATGTTACGATACTAATGATTCTTTTAATGATGATTTACAAAAAGTTGAAGTAAAAAGGAAGAAAATATGTTGCAGTATCAAAATATTCCAGATGTAGATATAAAAGTTAATTTAATAAGTAAAAGTGTGTCAAAAGGAAGTAAAAAGTTTTTGGGATCACAAGAACGGCTGAACTCAATCATTAAACTCACAAGATAACCATTTCTAACCTAGAAGAAGATGAGGAATATTATATAAAAATCAATTATTATATTCTTGATAAAAGTAACTCAGAATGGATACTTACTGTTGTGGAGCAACAAGAGATCAAAACTGAAAATATCAATGAAATCATAAAGGATATTGATTATAATTATTCATTATCTAATCATACATTTTGTTCCGGATTTGAATTTATAAAATTTGAATAGGATTTTTTAATGAAATTTTAAATTCATTAAATTAAAAAAATTTTTTTTAAATTAAAATAATGAATTATTATATAAATCTATATGTAATGATATAAATATATATATATATATTGATCTTGTTGAAATTTTGTTAAAATTCGTTTGTTTTAACGAATCAGTTTTTGTTGATAAAGTGCGAAAATACAACTGGTGTTGACATTATTTGATTTTCTTGAATTATTATCAAAATAAAACAGAAAATGGGCAATTCAATCGCACCGAACATCGAGAGACTGAAAAGATCTTTACGAAAGATTGATTTATCGAATAATAAAATACAAAACATTCCGATTTGGATTTGTGATTGTCCAAATTCGAAACCTCTCAATATGACGAATAATAAATTGACTGATTTACCAAATGAGATTGCTAAGATGCAAAAACTTGAACTCAACCTCAAAAGTGTCAAAAATCTTCACACAACAAATAATCACATCTCTGTGTTTCCTATTGAATTCTTACAAAGTCCACCTATACAATTAGATCTACTCGACTTATCTCGAAATAGTATCACTAAAGTGCCGCCAGAAATGCTTAATTTGCAAGTAACGGTAAAATTAGAAGCGGCTGAAACACATTTATTAATTTAGATAATAAAACAAAACAGGTCCAAACCATTTTTTGATTCAAAACCTTTTATTGGGACTCAGTATCAATTGCCTATTTTGTGTTCGGCATGATTATATTACTTTACATTGGGTCAAGAGTCAGTTGGATTACTTGCGTCGATTGTACCAGTTCGAACCTCGAGGGATCCGAATGAACTTGATGACGGTGGTGTAAGATAGTAATGAATGTTTTGTACACAATGAAATTTAGTTAATTACTTTTATCATCATTCATTACATTATGATATTATGATTTGTATTTATTATGTTACATAACATTGTTATAATGTGATTTTGAAAACTTTTTATTGTGTAAGCGAGTTTAAAAAAACTCTAGACGGACGATAATTGACTAAATAAATATATAAATAAATTAATAATCGTTTTAAAATATTACAGAAATATGAACTTTCTAAAAAATTTTAATAATAAGCTTTCTTATTTTTTTGTTATTTTCTTTCCGATAGTAACCAGTATGGGGGAATATGGAAACAAAATAATTTATTTTCTTTTTCCTTAGAAAAACAAGTTCAAGATCCGGCACAATATGAAGTGAAATTAAAAAAGGGGTTTGACAATGATAGGACAGTTTATGACGATGTTTCAAGTATGTTAGGGAAACAGACATTGGGAAAAACAAGAATACTGGAGGATAATTTAAGTTTCCCCAATCGCATAAGAACAACAGATTGGGAAATGGAAGTCTATTTGAGAATGGTCAATTATGAAGAACCAGTAAGGTTAAATAGTATCTTCTCGAAAAAATGTGAAGGACAACTCGAACTTCATATAGTTCAGGAACGAGTTGAAATATCGAGAAACCCGCAAAAATTTTCATCTGAAGGGAACCCTGCATCGAGAAGTAATGATAAGGAAACAAACGTACGAGAAAGAATGACAAGTTGGAAACTGACTGAGGAACAGCTGGATTGTTATATTAGAGCTTATAACACTCCCGCATTAAGAGTCATTGAATATCGCAAGAGGCCCGCCAATCTGGATTATAACCCCAAATTCCGGATTCACAAGAAACAATTGGAAAATACTTTATATGAGCCAACACAGGATGATTATAGGCATAGAAAAAGACAAAAAGTCAAAGAATGCGGTATCAAAGAATGATGTATCAAGACATTTTACGATTCATATCGTGTTCCAAAAAGTGTAATTTTTTTCAAAATACCACTCCTCTTTTCTGATTTTCAAAAATCACAATTGTATTTAGAATTATCTGGATCAACGAACTCAGCATTGGTAGTATAATTCAATAATTTAATAAAACTGTTCAGAAAGTGCGGTATTTAACTCAATAGGAACCCCATCTCTCTAGCTCAGTGATTCCTAACCTTTTTTATATTACTATCCATGTAACCTGTTAGGAAAACGGATTTTATCCCAACTTAAAAATGTTATAAAAACACACAATGCAAGCCAATTTTAATGTTTATTAATTACAAATTTGTCATTTCCCAGCAGTTCGTCAGAAAACTGGACACAATGTGAATAAACAGAAAAACACAAATTGCAAAACAGTATTACAATATTACTTTGTTTTATATTTTAACTATGAATTAAAAATATTCAGTGTGAAGGTTGGAATTGTTTTGAATTTATTTAAGTTTTTTATATTAGGTTTAGTGTCACTTAAAGCGCATCTCAAGTCATGTTCCACATTGAGACGGTTTCTGAGCTTTGTTTTCAATGAAACTAAAGTTGAAAAACTACTCTCGCCTCTATAAGTGGTGGCAAAGGGTATTAGCATTTTTAAAGCTCTGTTAGCTATAACAGAATATTCAGTACCTGCTTTAATCCAAAATGTGCAGAGATCATAATTTTGAAATTCTACTTTAAAAGTACTATTCTCGTGGAGTCCAAGAAATTCTACTTTGGCCGCTACATCCTCGTCTTTAAAAATGTCATTAACAGTAGAAAAGTGTCTTAATATCCAAGAATTGGACTGACGATTATCCAAATCCGGAAAATATTGCTTCAGTGACTCTATTACTGTAGATAAATGTTGAGCCACGGCATTTCTAAATGTGATTTTGCTGACTTCGGTATTTGACAATTGCTCACAGAGTTGTGTAAACATCAACACATCGCTAGTTTGCACTCTACGTTGGTAAAGTTCTAATTTACGTACAAAACCGGCAACTTTATCCTGCGCTGTCAAAATATTCGTCATATTTCCTTGCAAAGAAATATTAAGATTGTTGATTTCACTGAAGAAATCTGCAAGATACGCTAGCTTTTCAACAAATGTTTTGTCTTTCATTTTTGATAAATACTCTTTTTCTTTTTGTGTTTTCTGTTTTTCAAAAAATAATCCTATTTCTTCACGGAGCTCGTAAACCCAGTTCAAAACCCTGCCTCGTGATAACCAACGTACCTCTGTGTGGTACAAAAGAGAGTTAAATTTGGCACCAACTTCATCACATAAAACTTTAAATAATCTGGTGTTTGTTATATTGCCACGAACATGGTTCAAAATTTTCTCTATGTAATTCAATGTGCCTAGTAATTCTGGTGGAAGCGTCTTAATAGCCAAAGCGTAGCGATGAATGAGAACACAGTCATCTTTAATATGACGTGTAAATGTCAGTAGCTGTGAACACAAAGCTACATCTGTAGACTCATCTAATTGCAGTGCAAACATAGAACTTCCTTTCATTTCATCAATAATGGTTGCCATAATATCGTTACTCAAGTCTGAAATGCGTTTCAGTTTTTATTTAATGTTTTATGTGATGAAGTTGGTGCCAAATTTAACTCTCTTTTGTACCACACAGAGGTACAATCACAATTTGTGATTGAGATTGTAAAGTTGAGAAAAAAATAGTAATTTCAAAATCAGGATTAACGAAATTTTGATGTGCATTTGTAAAAAAAAAATTGAGAATGTGTTTTGATCGAATATGGAAAAGAAAAAAAAGAGTGGTTGCGAAATTAATTTTTTATCGGTGCTGTTTAAATCGATTGATTTGGTGGTGATTTTTGGCGAAATTATGAATTTGAATAAGTAAAAGTTTTGACGGGATTTTGAATTAAAATGATTTTGAATGGATGAATAAAAATATCAACGTTTAAAAGCGAAATCTATTGTTATGCCCTTTGGAAGAACAGAATTTCGAAATCAATTTAGTGCATTGGATAACTCAGTTATACAGAAGGATCATGCTTCAATAGAAAATGATGAGGATTTAAAAAATCATAATTTTGATAAATCTTCGATAATTTTTGATAATAAAGTTTTGGAAAATAGAGAGTTTGAGAAAACGATTGAAAAGGAGAAATATTTTTCTTTGGAGATTCTCACACTGAATAAAAATATTTTGAAAACCAGTCGCAGCAGATTGCTTTTTATGAACATTTTAACGACGGTAGTAATAATAGTTCAGTCAGTATTGACAATTTCTACTCCAATGAATCGAAAACTGTCGATGAGTGTCTTAATATTTCTTCTATTTTATGTAAAAATGCATCGACTGACAGGTCAAATTGAAAGTACATCGAAAAGACCGATTTCGTTACCACTGATATTTTTAGTAATGATGTTAATCAAGATCTTAGTGACAAGAACAGTTTTATTTCTAAAAATGTATCATTAGATGATCTCAATTTTAATTTTCCATTAAATATAAAATTTGTAAAAAATGAAAATTTAAATGAAACCATCGTAAAAGATTTTTCAAACAAAGAGACGAGTATGATTTGGATAATGCTTCCAATTATTTTGAGAATTCAAGTATGACGAACGAATCTATAAATCTATCTACGTATGTACTAGATGACATATTTCTAGTATTTGAGAAAAAAGAATAAGTGAAAGAATTCCTAGACTTTATCAATGAGCTACACCAAAACATCCGCTTTACTCAAGAAGATGAATAATTCAACATACTGTTCTTCCTGGATATCTCTATTGAAAGAAGCAAAACGGGATACAAAACCAAAGTACACAAAAGACCAACCGTCAACGCCCTATACAGAAGTCTGCAAAGTTTCTGTGACCGGTAATACAACAGAAATATGATTAAAAGGACTCGTTCATCGAATATTGAATATTTTATCTACCTTTAAGAAAATGGATAAAGGTATAGAATATTTAAAATCAAGATTTGTAAATAATGGTTACAATTTCAAACATGATAACAGCCTGATATAAATACAATTAATTCAATTTATTTGAAATGGAGACATAATATCCACAACAATGAAAGGAACTCATAAGTCTCCGAGTTGGTCCCGTCAACTTTGAAACTTCAGTATTCAGAGGAGCTTAGGAATTTAAAAAGATATTATTTTAAGAACATACCTCATGTATTTAAAGCAAGAATTATTTTGACAACAAACAAAGCTTCCTGATATTTCATAAACAAATCGAAAACTCCATTATGAATTAAGATCAATCTAATTTACCAATTTACATGTCACATGTGCCAAGCCTTGTACATTGGAGAAACAAGTCATCATCTCTGCACTAGGGTTGCTGAAAATTCTAAACAGAGCAGGAAAAGTTAAATTCTGGAACATCTGACGAGATGTAAAGATCTGGAAACTGTCAAATGGGAAAGTGAATTCAAAATATTGAACTTGAATTATGATACTTTTAGTGAAAGGATCATCACAGAAGCACTTCTTATAAAGCATTTTGTACCATGCTTGAATATGCAGAGTCAAACATCCAATCACATCAATATAATTCAATTGACATCAATAAATTAATCCATGAGTTAAATAATACCACTCGCATAACAACCAATCAAGTATAAAAGAAGATTACTTTGAAAATCTCAATCAGAAGATTTAAAGATAGTAGGGGGAAAATTTATGTTCTCTCTCAATCAATAATTGACTCCTCTGGGGGGTCACCCGTTGCCATGGTAACGGTTACCATGGCAACGGTTCCGGGTACCATAGCAACGGGGCCGTGATAGTACAGAGGGACGATCAAGGAAAGGAAAGAGTTGTAGCTTATGGGTCGCGATCAATGAATAACCACTAGACGGGCTATTGTGTTACAAGAAAAGAATTACTTGCCATGTATTATTTTTGTAACCATTTTAGACATTTTCTGTATGGTAAACGATTTACTTTGCGTACCGACTATAAAGCAATCACGTTTATGCTGAACACTAAGAAGCCAATTACATCGCAGTTTCAAACATGGATTAACTATCTGAGCAGTCTGGATATGAAGTTAGAATTTCGAAAAGGATCTTTGCACGCGAATGCTGATATGCTTTCAAGGATGAATTGTGATACGTGTACTCAATGTTTGATGCACCACGATGAGGCTAAGAAAGAAAAAATCAAGAAACGTGCACTGGATGTTGTATCAGAAGATGAAACCACAAAGCCACTCGAAGATATTATCTGCGAAACCCATCAGATGTTGGCACACGCGGGTGCAAGAAAAACTGAGTATTATTTAAGAGACTGTAATGATTTTCACAAGATGAAAGGTAAAATCAAAGAGATTGTACGCAGTTGTGAATCATGCCAAAAGTATAAAACATATACGGCAAAAACAAAAGAAAACTCGATAAAATTAGAACGAAAATTCCGTACAGTGAGAGAATTGAAAATGCAACACTGCACGAAAGAAGAAGTTCAGACTGGGTAGAGATTTTACCGGAGATCGAATTCTCATTAAATGCCACATTACAGACGACTATCGGGATGAGTCCAGCTGAAATCATTTTCGGAAGACGCATTAGCAGGGAGAAATGGAATGGATAAAATAGCAAGTCATTTCAATATGAGCGGGACCAGGAGCCTATCATGCGAGGACAATTCTTCTTAGGAGATGATGTATTGGTAAAAGTAGAATCTAGAACAAAATAATAAAATAAATAACAAAATAAATACGATGAAAATATTTTCCAATTCTCTTAATTTAATCTCGAGTTCGTCTATCGATTAAAGCGTGATTATTGCTATATTTATACAAAATTGCATAAAGAATTATCGAAGAACTCCCAATTTGATAACACAGTTTGTTACAAATTGATAAAGAAAATATATATTTAATTTTTTTTTAAAAAATGAACGAGAAAAATTTTATATATATATTTATAAAAATGATTTGTAATTGGTTTTTTTAAAAAGAAAAATTTTAATTATTAAATTATAAAAATTGTTCGATTCCGGAAAAATCCAGTTTAAATAACAGAATTTTAAAAAAAATACTAAGCACTTTTCATAATGCACTCAAAAGGACAAAATAACTTTTCTGGGTCAGAAAAGACAATTTTAGTGTACCCTCAGTTTTCAATTA